>JBBPTO010000475.1:0-29448 GCA_038094155.1 Pulveroboletus cf. aberrans
CTATAGTGTACTGGACGCTATGTACCAGATGCTCAGTATTGTGATCCAGTTACTGGATTCATGTTGGATGGTTCCTTCTTTTCCCTTTATGTTTATTTAGAGTCTCGGGTGTGCCCAGACTATAAAAGTTGTGTTTTGCACACATCTAATCAATCATCTATCACTCACTCGGAGTGGGAGTCTTCAGTCCTCATCAATCCAGTTGTATCTGGATCTCTTTTCTCTTCTCTTTCTCTCTTGATCCTAGAAGAATGAAGTCCTGTGCTCATCAGCTGTGTCTGAAGCATTAGGAGCTCTTATAAATCGACTACCAAGGTGTCCTGTAAGCCCTGCAGTTGCATTCCCTTGATTCTCTACCTGCAATTTCCCTGGGACGAACCAATTGTTCCTTCACTTTCTTTCTTTGTGTTACTGACCTGCTAGTTTCCTATCTGGAGACCTATAGCAGTCTAGGTTGGTTAACCTCTCTTCAATGGTGGCAAAGTATAGTGAGGCTGATGGGATGATTGAAAACAGGGAAGAATATTGGACCTGTTCAGGGTAGAACAAAGCGCAGATCCAGACAGCAAGAATTTGGCTGCCACAACCATGTCTTCCATTGGATAAGAATCCTCCGGATAATGATCCAGTTTGACTATAGTCAACCAGGTCTGGATACAATCCTGTAGCAGCCTTGGGAATTCTACGAGGAAGATCATGTTTCACTCCACTTCCAAGAGCTTATTGTTAGCAATCAATGCTGCTGCAACCTTACAGAACTTCCTGGTATACTCCCCCAGGTCATCCTGGTTACGCATCTGCTTCTTTTGGTAATCCTCTGCTAGGTACTGGATATCAGCATGGCAGAAGTGGTTGATATCCTCACATCTGGGATACAACTTTTTGATGGCCATGACAAATGCAACCCAATCCACTGGGTTGATGGCTATCTCTGGGATGGTTTCCCAAACTGGCTTCATTTAGATCCGCATACCAGATCACAGCCTTTATTTTACTGGTGTTATCAAAAGCTGCTTGATCACTAATCTGGTCGATATTCTCTGGATACCGGGGGAGTTGAGACAGCATCTTGCCATTAAACTTGAGCACATTAGAGGTACCTTGGAGAGGCATATGGAAGGGTTGAGCTTGGCTGGCCATCGGTATCAGATTCAGTGGGTGGATGAAGTTCTGTGGGCGGTTAACAACTGACTGCAGTATTGGAAGATGAGAAAAGTTGTTGTGATGGAGAGAAATATATGGAAGACTAGGTGATGAGCTGGATGAAGAAGGCTCAGATGAGAAACTGGATGAGCTTCCAGCTTTGGAGGGATAATGAGTAGGATCAAATAGAAAATCAAGAAACAAGGATGGGGATAAAGGGCGAGATGATGGAGACGAAGTTGATGGCAAGACTGAGGTCAAGGGCAAAAGTGGAGCAAAAATCAATGAGTGGTTAGAAGAGGAAGTGGCATTACGAGCCAGGGTAGAATGAATAAATGCTCTGGTAACAAAAGGAGATGATGCAGGGGTGCTGAGTTGTTGATGATGAGCCCTATCTGGTGTTACTGGAATCAGGAAATTCAAATCAGAAGATAGATCAAGATGATGAAAATCAGAAAGGATACCCTCAAGTTCTAAACACTGGGGAGTAGGCCTGAGTGTCCTTCTTGACAACTTGGAATCCCTCATGGTGGGCTCCAGTTGAAAGACAGATAATATGGGTGAGATGCCAACCACTGGACTAGTCAAAGGTAGACAATAAGTAAAAGGGTATGAGTGGTACTTGTCCCTAAGAGATTCCTAAAGGTTGTATGGTGAGAAGGGGACAGGATCAGGTGTTTCCTGTGAGTTTGAGGGGGATCCGGCATGTATCCAGTAAGGATCCAGGGAGTATCTGGTAGTGAGAGTTCACCAGATCAAAAGTACCTGGTTGAGGATGAGGACTGAGCATGAGGAGGACAATGAGGATAATGGGGACAGCAATGAGGAAAAACATCCCTCAGAGGTTCAGATGGAATCTGATGAGTTGAAAAAGGTGTTCACAATTTTGGAGGGTACAAATTTTATAGTCAGGGCATTTCCCTTGACTTTTGACTGACAGCTAGTCTAGCCATGACATAAAGTACCCATAATTAAAGATAGTGTCCATCATCCCATTATCAGTGGGGACAGATCACCAACAATAAAAAAGGAAATATGACCACCACTGCATCACATCCAGTTATACAAACGGGTGGAGAATGGTAAGTACTTCAAAGAAAAGAGAGGAAACTGGACCCAGATGGACCAGTGTAAGGAGCCGTCTCTCCTTAGGTCTGTATCTGGTCATTCTACCTCTATTTGACTTTCACTAGGTTGTTGTCAAGTCATCAAGCATCCGTGTCTATCCGTGTCCATCTGGTTCCAGTCTGCTCTACTTGTATGTATCCATTTCCCTGTATCCATTTCTTTCCAATCCAGTCTGTCTACCAGATATTTTTCTACTTTACTTATAGTGTACCAGATGCTATGTACTGGACACTCAGTATTGTGATCTGGTTACCGGATTCATGTCAGATGGTTCCTTCTTTTCCCTCTTTATGTTTATTTAGAGTCTTGGATGTGCCCAGACTATAAAAGTTGTGTTTCACACACAGCACTAGACATCGAATCAATAATCTATCACTCACTCAGAGTGGGAGTCTTCAGTCCTCATTAATCCAGTCATATCTGGATCTCTTTTCTCTTCTCTTTCTCTCTTGATCCTAGAAGAATCAAGTCCTGTGCTCATCAGCCGTGTCTGAAGCATTAGAAGCTCTTCTATATCGACTACCAAGGAGTCCTGTAAGCCCTGCAGTTGCATTCCCTTGATTCTCTACCTGCAATTTCCCTGGGACAAACCAATCATTCCTTTACTCTCTTTCTTTGCGTTACTGACCTGCTAGTTTCCTATCTGGAGACCTATAGCAGTCTAGGTCAGTCAACCTCTCTTCACCGGATACATACGATAGAGGGGGGACTGGAACTGGATTGACAATGGATGGGACACGGATGGTATGCAGCTTGAATGCATGCTTGAGAGAGACTGTAGACGACCTAGGAAAAGTCAACCAGACGTAGATAGACCAGATACGAACATAAGGAGCTATAGCTCCTTACACTGGTGAGAGACTAAGACAAGGAACTAGAGTTGAAGCAAAGATCTAGTGTATTGAGGTACATGAATGGGAGGTCTAGCTTGGGAAATACAAGTACAAGGCAACTGAAATCACATAGAATGCAATAGAAACGGGTGATGAGTCAGGCTATCATAGTCAGCAATGAAAAGAAAAGAATGCCTAAATTGGGACTAGTACCCATGCATTTGTAAGCAATAAAAGGAAAAAGAGGCTGATCATAACATTACCCCCTTAGTATGTCTGAGACAATGATGAAGGATCAAATATTAATATAACACCTGCCTTCTGAAGAGCTGGTCATGTTGGTCATACCTTGCATGGTGTATTCCTCATCATCATCAGATGGGTAATGGTGGAGGGAAGCAGAATGTCTAGGCAGGGAAACTGGAACAGGTTGCCCAAAGATACCACATCTGGCATGAGTGGGATGAGTGCTGGGGATACAACCAATGCTGCAACACCTAGATGGTGAGCCTCTCAAGCTGTGTGATGGTGGTGGTGAGCTCAACAAGAGAGAGTTTAGTTGGCATTGGTGAAAAAGGCAGCATATCTGAGTGTGTCCTAGGGTGAAGTTGTGGCAGATAGAGCACTCGTAGTCTGGGCAGAAGATCCATTGGTGGTCTAGATGATGACAGAATTGGCAAGTCTCCTGGTAACAAGAATGGAATGGGTGAAGGGGAGTGGCTCCTTCATTTCTGGTCCAATAAGCCTTGGCACATTCAACAGCAGTGAGTTCTGTGGGGGTTAATGGTTCTGAGGACACAAAAGGGATACAAGGTTGTTGGGACTCAGCAAGGTCCTGGAGGTAACAATCAACATCTGCTAAAAATTCTCCCATCTCCAATTGATGCATCATTATCAAAAGAAGTCCTTTCATTTCCTCTTGAACATTTCTGAGACATTGGCCAATATGAGATGTGGTTTGGCCTGTGATACCTGGGATAAGGAGGTCCTCAGCTGTGAGAGAAAGTTGTTGAGTTTGAAGAAAGCTGTGGTAAAGGGTATACAGCTGATATGACTCAGAACCACTTAAGGCTCTAGGCTGTTTTCACTGGTCAAGGGAGAAGGGAAAATGAGTCGATGCTCTAAATGCTGAGGAAAATACCAAGAGGACAAGACTGCCCTCTGGTGGCTGCATTCTTGTCCTTTATATATTCTACATGTTTGTATCTATTGTAGTCTAATCTAGATATCCATGAGGAAACAATAAGGATTGGGTGTGGAGGAGGCATGGTGTGGAAGAATGAAAGATGATACATGTGTAGAGTAAGGGTATAAAGTGATGGTAGGGTCATGGGTGATGCATGGAAGACATAAGAATGTTCTAGGAAGGTCTGGAATGCATAGCATGACGTACTGTATGAGTGGAAAGGGTTTGCATGATGAAATACAAAGTCCCAGTTGGACTGTTGTGCTTCCAGTGCTTCCGAGGTTCCGGTTCCCATGGTTCTGAGCTTTCCGAGCTTCCGCACTTCCGAGTTCCCGCGCTTCCAAGCTTTCTGAGCTTCCAAGTCTGGAAGCATCACTTCTAGTGAGTCAAATATTCTAAGTATGGTTGGAAGTGTCAGAAGGGTCAAAAATGTTGGAAGGGGTGTGAAAGTGACTGTAACAGAAGACAAAAAGGGGAAGCAGATTGTTGGGATGCAGGGACTGAAATGGGTTGGCCAAATGTGCCATATCTGATGTGAGCAGAATGAGTGCCAGGGGTGCAACTGGTGCTGCAATGTCTAGATGGTGAGCCTCTCAAGCTGTGCAATAATGGTGGTGAGCTCAATGAGAAACAGGTTGGTATGCTGGTGAAAAGGGCAGCACATCTGAGTATGCCAGGGGTGGAGTTGTAACAGATAGGACAGACATAGTTTGGGCAATTGATTTGCTGGTGGCCCAGACAGTGGCAGTAATGTGGTAGTGGGAGTGTAAGAAAAGGTCCCCATTGGTTTCTAGTCCAGTAGGCCTCTGCATGTTCTACAGCAGCCAGTTCTGCAGGGTTTAATGGTTCTGAGGATGTAGAAGGGGTATAAGGGTTCTGGGGCTCAGCTAGATCCTGAAGGTAATGATCAATGACTGCTAGGAACTCTCCCATCTCTAACTGATGCATTGTTATGAGAAGGAGTTCTTGGATCTCATTCTGAATGTCTCTGAGATACCGGCCTATATAAGTGGCATCACGATTGGTGATACCGAGGGTGAGAAGATCTTTGGCCATCAAGGAGAGTCATTGAGTCTGATGGTATCCTTGATAGAGGGTGTATAGAGGGAAGACAATGTCGAGATGGAAATCTATGGTGGAAGAGAGATGGGAGTTAACCAACCTTTCAGCTATTGGACTGGGGTAGTCATCATCAGGGAGTTTGTGAAGAAGGTTGTGGGCAAAAGATGGGACAGTGACTGAGTTGATGGGTTGGAAAGGAATGGTTGCAACTGCCAGCATGATGAGAGTGGGAACAGGGGTAATCATGGTATTCCTGAACTGGGAGTGGTGCCAAGTGGGCATTTCAGTGCTGGAGATGATCTGGATGGGTTTCCCATTAGGAAAAGACATGGTGGTCCACCCAGGAGTGGCTATGGTGAGGAGGATTCTATAGATGAGGGAGAGGAAACAGTATCTACAAGAGCAGAAGAAACAGTGATGGGAGACAAAGACATGAATTTGTTTATTTTCAAGAACGGTTTCTGTTTTGGACAATGGTTTTTTCTAAGAAAGCATGAGAGGGAAAAGTGAAGGGGTAAAGTCTTTTATATCTATCTAAAGCAGTTTGTGAATGTATCGAGTTCTGTTCTGGGATCCAGGAGTCTTCTTTGGCAAAATATCCCTTCTAGCAGATCAGGAATGTGTGAAAGGATGGTGTACTGCAGTATTTTAAAAATTTCTCTATTTCATACTCTTCCTCACCCTCTACAAGTTCCAGTGGTGGTGTAGGGGCCTGAAGCTCCCTACAGTGATATTACTACATCCTCCAAGTATTCATATGTTCTCTGAGTTCCTCTGAAGTCCTCTGCTGCTCCTGCAAGACACAATGGTTACAGGCCATCTTCTCGAGTGAGAACTCTGACCTCCGGAGGACCAGACCTTTGTTCCTGCTCTCCAAATGAGTCATCCATCAGTTGGAGTTGTGTTTTCTTACTGTAATATTCCCTTATTCAGTCTCTACATTAGTTCCTTCATGTTTGCTTTTGATTTACAGTCTCAAGAATACCCAGATTTAAAAGTCTGTACATAGAACATAGTTCCACAGTAAATTATGATTTCCTTCATGTCCCTTCAAGTTCTGTCAAGTCCTGCAACTCCTGACAACTCCTGACAACTCCATAGTTGATTCCCTAGCCCTATCAAACAGGGAGGAGTCAGACTCTTATTTTCCAGCTCCCTAAGATATCAGTGAGCAATTCCTATTTGCACTCACCCTTTTTCTTTCTCTCTTTGCAATCATCCTCTTCACTAGCTTAGAAGTTCCACTTTGGAGTTCCTAGGAGTTTTACAGTGGGCTTGGAAAGTTCTTTTCATAGACAGTATTTTCTCCATATGGAGATAGAAGGGTCATTCCATATTGGGTGCAAATTTCAGGTTCACACCAGAATGACAGAGGTTTTTGGCTTCTAGTCAAACTTTATCTCCTTTGGAGAACAGGGTAAAAGATTGTTTGTTTTGTGACACCATGATATGATGTGCAAGTTCATGGGCAGCAAGGTCTTCATCCCTCATTGCAGAGAGGGACTTCAGATGGAGGTCAATGTTGAGGAGAGCAGAGTTGGGGAGGTCAATGGATATGAAATAGGGTTCATGGCCCATTATGATGTAAAATGGCAATTTGCTGGTGACAGAGTCGGTGGTTATGTGCGAATTTGGCATGGGTAATCTGATCTGACAAGGAACTAGAGTTTGTGCAACAGACAATTTGGAGGTACATTTCAACTTCCTGGTTGACATGTTTGGTCTCACCATCTGACTGGGGCTGATAAGTGGTAACAAGGACAGATTGTAATTCAAAAGATAATGTAGCTCTTTGATGAAGGAAGAGGCAAAGTGTGGGCCTTGATCAGAGATGATCTTATTGTAAACACCAAAGCAGAGAAAAACTTTGTGGAAGAAGAGGGTTGCTATGCCTTTGATGGTAATAGACTTGCTGGTGGGGCAAAGAATTACCCCCTTAGTAAGCCTGTGGTTGACCATGACCAACAAGGAATTGAAGCCAAAGAAGGGGTGGACATCTGTGATGAGATCACATGAGATCAGTTGGAATGACTGGGTGCATCAGAGTTCAATTGGCATGAAGGGAGTATGGTTGAATAAGTGTTTGCCTTATTCTGTTGGCAAACAGCATGGCCTGCTATGTATTTTCAGATGCATTGGGCCAGTCCAGGCCACTAGAATTCAGCAGAGATGAGTTGTCAGGTTTTCAGATAGCCAGGGTGTCCAGCAGTTTTGTGGTCATGACAATGAGTCAGGACCTCATGACAGAGGTTATCTGTGGGGAGTATGTAGATTCATCCTTTGTAGGACCGGACTCTGTCAGTATAGGACCAATTAGAGAGGTGAGAGCAGAATGCAGGAGGTATTTCTCCTTGCAGAACTTGAAGAGCCTGGAGGACAAGGGGATCAGAGGATGAGGCGGAGGTGGAGGCAATTTTGCCTTTGAGTGAGAAATCAATGAGATTGTGAAGAGAAAATCTGAGAGCAGAGTCATTCCTGCATTGTCTTCTTTGTCAATAAGGTCTGGTTGATGAAAGAGTGCATCGGAGGTGGCAAGCTTGAGCCAGGAATGTGAACCATTTTTAGGTCAAAGTCATTGAGGTCGAGGAGCCAGCAAGCTTGCTGGCAGTTCAGATTCTGGGGCTGATGAAAGTATGTCAGGTTCTTCTGATCAGTAAATGCTTGGATTGGGATGAGAGAGCCTGAGAGGTAGTGTTCCCAGCTTTCAGAGCATGGATGATTGTGAGGAGTTCATGATCATAGATGTTGTAGTTTCTCTCAGCAATGGAGAATGATGATGAGAGGGAGGAGCATGGGTGCCAGTGTCTGCTGGCATCAGTTTGAAGAAGAATTGCTCCAGTGGCAAACTTTGAAGCATCAGTCATGATGGTGAAAGGCCAAGATGTGTTTGGAAGGTGGAAAACTTGTTTTAACAGAAAGAGGGCCTTCAGCTCATTGAAGGACTTTTGGCATGCAGTTGTCCAACTCCATGCATGGTTCTTCTTTGTAAGGTCTATGTTGGGGCATGCTACTGAGGAGTGGTTGGGGATGGATCACCAATAGAAATTGGTGAAACTGAGGAAAGACGGGATGTCTTTGACTTTTATGAGAGTGGGTCAGGAGGTAATCTCATCAAACCTGACAGGGTCCATGGCAATCTGTCCAGGCTTAACAATCATTCTGAGGTATTCCACCTTGGAGGCTGCAAAGGTGCACTTCTGAAGCTTCATGTGCAAATTGAGTTCTTGTGTCCTTTGAAGGACACACATGGCTCACTCCTCATGGAGCTCAGAGTCTGGGAAGAAGATAAGAACATCATCCATGTAGATGATGAGCCATCCTTCAGTGATCATATCTCTAAATGAATCATTCATGAATCATTGAAACATGGTGGGGGAGTTTGTAAGCCTAAAGAACATGACAAGTGGTCTGAACAGGCCTTTGTATGTGATAAAGATTGGTCACCATCTTTAATTCTAATGTTGTTGTATCTCCAATGAATGTCAAACTTTGTAAATACCTTGGCATCTTTTAACTTACTGACAAGGTCAGAGACTAGGAGAAAAGGTTATACATCCTGAACTGTATGTTCATTCAGGTAGTAGCAGTCTTGGCAGGGGTAGATTTTGCCATTCTTCTTTTTGATGAAGGAGCAGGGTGCAGCTTGGGGAAAGTTTGAGGGGTAAATCTTTCTGCAGTCAAGGTTTCCTTGAATACAGTCCTCAGTAGCTTTTCTCTTATCCAGGGACAATTGGTAAACCTTCCCAACCTTGGAAATGAAGGAGTCATTTAGATGAATCTTGTAATTGTAGAGGCCTGATGAAGGAATATGGTCAGATGCCTTTTTCGTGAAGACATTAGAGAACTCAGCATATTCTGGGGGTAATGTGGTCTTGGTCTTGGCATTTTCTGCTGCAGCCACAAGTTCAGTGGCAGTGGTTACTTTGTTGACAAACCTCTCATGTCAGAGGCTGCCACAGGGTGTGAAGTGGGTTTCAAAGTACATGATGGAGGTCAGAGAACTTCTTCATGATGGTGACAAGCCTGGATTGATTGTTCTTCTGGAGGTAGTCAAAGAGTCTTTTGTCATAGACTTGATAAACCATGGTTTCTTTGGGCATGGCAGTTGGATAGAACTTGTCATGCCATATAAGGTCAGTGATGTGGGTCTGGTACAAGTCTTTTGACTCATTGAGAGATTCAGAGATGGTGCAGGTCTGTTTAGACCAGTCGATGAGGGGGTTGATCACCTTGAGCCAGAGTGATCCATGAATAATGTTCTGTGCAGTCCATGATGTAGAAGAGGACTTTCTTGGCAATTCCTTCGATGTTAACAAAGAGCATAGTCAAGAATAATGCCTTGCCTTTCTTATTCAAGAACATCTCAAGGTTGCAGACTTGGAATGGTTTTTCAAGTCAGGAAGTTGAACACTTGTTCTTTCGAATGAAGTGTTACAATTTATCATGGACTACACTTTTCTTTCCCTTATCGCTTACATATGCATGGGTATAAGTCCCAACTTGGATGTTTATTTCTTTTCATCACTGACTACGATACCATTACTCATCACCCATTTCCATCACATTCCATGTGATTCTACTCCACTTGCTTCATCAGTGATTCCTTCTACCATATTCCTTTACATTCCATGCCCGCCCTGAATTCCTTTACATATATAAACCCACATCAATGCACATGTAAACCTTAGTCTATTCTTACCTCTGCTTACCTCCTTTCACCTCCTTGTACCATTACCCCTGGAATACATCAGTGTTCCCACTCCTTGATACAGGCCCAAGGGTAGCCTTAACACCTTCTTACTCCTCATCGCTGTGAACCACCCTTAAGTGGGAAGTCCCCATCATTGACCTCACCTAGAGGTCTCCTCATCTACCACCCTTCAGTGGGAAGTCCTCATTGTCTGTCTTGGATAGTAAGCAGACTCCTCATCCACTGTTCACTTGGTAGTATCTTCAGCTGCCATTAGCTTGGTAGCACCCTTTGTTATCAAACCTTGTTAGTAGGTAGGCTCCTCATAGACATCTTGCAATCATCAAGCACTGTTGCCACTTCATCCACGGTTTAGTCCGAAGCTCTTGAGGTTCTGCATTCACTCTCATTCAGGTCAAATGTAACATGAAGCCTCAATCAATGCAGTTGATGTCCATGCCACTATTGATCAGGGCATGAGTTTCAATGGTTTTAAGCATGTGTGACAGTATGATGAGTTTGACAGGGATCTGCATAGAATTCATCATATGGAATACAGTTACAGGCACACATACTAGGTAGGTGGTGGCAGATGCCAAGGCTGTTCTCCATTCTGAAAACCCTAGGAGTAGAAGCTTGTCATTCTTTCAACTACTTCTTCAACATTTTCCTTGCATTCTTTCAACACAGAGAGATCTTCAAAGTCCTTCATCATCATCATCTTGATGTAAGGTTTCAGAGAATTGAAGGATACATTGCATTGTTGGACAGAGTATCCAGGTTTTCTGCATAACCAGAGTCCTTTCTTTTGGCAGTCTTCCCATTCTTTTGAAGTTAGATTCTGGGGGTAATAATTGGACACAGTATCAATGTTGATAGCATTGGAGTCTTGAGGTGGCTTTGAGGACAAGGGGGTGGTGTAGGCATAGAAAGGGTTTGTTCTTCCCTTGTGTCCTTCAGCAATGAGGGTTACTCTCTCCCACTGTTTCTGGAAGGAGATTGCACACTTGTACCATCCTTTGATGGTGTCTGGGATGTCCTCCATAGAGAGGATTTTGGTGGTGAGGAGGATTGCAATAGCCAACTGGTAAAAGGAGATAAGGATGGCATCTGTGGCCAATAATCTCACAGTGTGAGCCTCAACTTTGGCATTAAAGTCTATGATGGAAGGGGCCCACCATCCTTTCTTGTCCTTGGTCATGTGGGCAGATGATTGCCATGCTAATGCATTAGCTGCCTCATCCTCTCTGACAAAAGACTTCTTAAACTTATCAACAAAGTCAAACCATTCTCCAAAGCTAGCGTCACTAACAGCCTTTCTCTGAGAGGTCTTAGCCCAGACTTGAATGAATCTGAGGATCATATATGAGAGGGTGCAGCTGACCTTCTTGTCATCACTGTGATAGACATTGGAATTAACTAGGAGGTAGGCTGAAACATTCAACCCTTCTTCAGAGTTGACAGAATTGCCATCAATGGGTATTGGGGGGTTGAGCTTGAGCTCCATGATCTTAGAAGAAGATATAGTTTCAATAACGTTCTGGGGTGTGGGTGAATATAAGGGGTTGCTAGAAAAGAAAATTCTCCTAGATTGTGGCTGGGATGTTGGCAAAGGGGGAGTTGGCATCTGAGGGATGGATGCAGAGTGGGAGAGGCGATGGGGTAAGTGAAGAGTAACTTCTGTATCCTCCTCAGTGGGTAGATATAGGTTGTCATCATCAGAGGATGTGAAAGTAACTCTGAGTCAGAGGTTTCATTGGGGTGAGAGTGTCAATGAGTGTCAATGGGGGATCCGAAAGCAATGGTGACCTATTGGACAGTAGCTGATAAGGGAAGCTAGACCTTTTGTTATGACTACCTTGGGTAGAAAATGGGCATAGACCCTTAAAGAGGATCTAGAGTACTAGAGACAAGGAGAGTGGGGCAAGCCACTCTATGAGGATGAAATACTAGGGTTTGAAGTGAACAAGGCATTCTCCTTGCTCAGTCTCAATGATTGATCATCAAAGAGAACTGGACTGCCCTACAATCCATCATTGCAGGGTGGCAAGAGATTCACTGAACAGCATGGCCTCAAGAGTGCTACAAAGTCTTCAGAGAGTCAAGGAATTCCTGATAAGGAACTGAGGGCAAACGGTTTGAAGTGGAGCAAAGACCTAGTGTATTGAGATATACAAAGGGAAGGTCCAGCTTGAAAATACAAGTACAGAAAGATGAGGATTATATAGGCATAGGAGGAGTTCAGGGCAAGTAAGGGAGGAACCACTGACTGAGCAAATGGAATCACATGGAATGGAATGGAAATCAAATGATTAGTTATGCTATCATAGTCAGTGATGAAAAGAAAGGAATGTCCAGGTTGAAACTCATACACATGTGTATGCATGAGACATGTGATAAAAGGAAAAAGGGTCTAATCATAACATCCAGCTTCCAGCTCACTGCCCCTGACACACTCTTCTGCTGCCTAAATCTCATCATGGACAAAGAAGACAATGCAGGAACAACTCTGCTTTCTAACTTCCACTTTATCAACCCCATCAATTTCTTCCTTGCAGGCAAACTCACCTCCTCCTGATCCTCAGACCCCCTTGTCCTCCAAGCTCTCCAAGCACTACAAGGAGAGGTACCATTCACCTTCTGCTCCCATCTCTCTGATTGGTTTGACTTTGATGGAGTCCTGTCCTACAAAGGACATATCTATGTTTCTCCCACAGATAACCTCTGACATGAGATTCTCATTCATTGTCATGACCATGAAACAACCAGACACTCCAGATACTTGAAACCCTTCCAGCTCTTCTCTACTGAGTTTTGGTGGCCTGGATTGGCCCAATTTGTCAGGAAGGATGTGGAAGGCTGTGCCATTTGCCAACAGACTCAGGCAAACACTCACTCCACCATTCCTCCCCTTATGCCCATTAAATCCTCATATACCTGTCCATTCCAGCAGATCTCATGCAATCTCATCATGAATCTTCCCTCTTCCTCTGGCTTTGATTTCCTGTTGATTGTGGTTGACAACAGGCTTACTAAGGGGGTAATTCTTTGCCCTACTAAGAAATCTATTACCACTGAGGGCATAGCAACACTCTTTTTCCACAAAGTGTTCCTTCATTTCAGTCTTTATGACAAAATCATCTCTGATTGAGGCCCACGTTTACCTCTTCCTTCACTAGAGAGCTAGGTTGTCTCCTGAACTATAATCTTTCCCTGTCCATTGCTTATTATCCTTAGATGGATGATGAGACAGAATGTGTTAACCAGGAAGTTAAGATGTATCTCCGAATCTTCTGTGGCATGAACTGTGGTTCCTGGTCAGATCAGATTACCCATGCCAAATTTGCACACAACAACTGCCCCCACTCTGTCACTGGCAGGTTGCTGTTCTACCTCATGATAGGCTGTGAACTTTGTGCCCTATCCATCATTCTCCATGACTCCAGTCATTCCACAATAGACCTCTGCCTGAAATCTCTCTCTGCAATAAGGAATGAAGCCCTACCACCCATGAACTCACACATCAAGTCATGGCATCACAAAACAAACACTCATTCACTCTGTTTTACAAAGGAGATAAGGTTTGGCTCAAAGCCAAAAACCTCCATCATTCCATCATGCACTCAAAGTTCACATCCAAGCAGGCGGAACCCTTCACAATAGCAAAGATACTATCCTTGATCACATATCAGCTCTGTCTTCTGCAGGCATGAAAGATCCACCCTGTGTTTCATGCTTTCCTTCTGTTTACATATAGAGAAAATACCATCCATGGAAAGAATTTTTCAAGACCACCACCAGAACTTGTAGAAGGTGAGAAAGAGTATATAATAGAGAATCTTTTAAAACACTGTGGTGCACTGTCCTTTTGCACATTTATGATCCATTGGAAAGGATATTCTGCCAAAGAAGACTCCTGGATCCCAGAATGAAACTTGAAACATTTGCAGACCACCATAGATAGATATAAAAATTTCACCCCTCTGATTTCCCCTCTCACACCCCCTCAGAAAAAACCATCACTCAGAATGAAAACCATCTCAGAAACAAAGTCATGTCCTCATCTTCAGTCACTGTTTCCTCCACCTTCATAGATACTGTTACGATTTATCCCAGACTATGCTTTTCCCTTTGACTTACCACTCACATATGCATGGGTATAAGTCCCAACTTGGATGTTTATTTCTTTTCATCGCTGACTATGATACCATGACTCACCATCCGTTCCCCTTGCACTTCACATGCCCTCTACCACTTGCTTTGTCAGTGATTCCTTCCATCATATTCTTTCACATTCTATGCCTGCCCTGAATACCTTTACGTATATAAACCTACGTCATCGCACCTATGCTTCTCAGTCTAGTCTTACCATTTCCTACCTTGTCCTCTTTGCCACTGCTGGAATATATCTGTGTTCCCACTCCACAATACAGGCCCAAGGGTAGCCTTAATACCTTCTTGCTCTCCGTCACCTTGAACGACCCTTAATAGGGAAGTTACCACCATTAACTCGGAAGTCCTTGTTGTCTGTCCTCAATTGTAGGCAGACTCTTTGTCCACCGTTAACTCGGAAGTACTTTGGCTGCCGTTAGCTCAGTAGCAACCCTTGTCGCCAAACCTTGCTAGTAGGTAGGCTCCTAGTAGATGTCTTGCAATCGTCAAGCTCCGTCGCCTCCTTGTCCATGGTTAAAACTGCAGTCCCAATGGTTCTACATCTGCCCATTGTCATATCCCATCATAACCCCAATCCCCACACCTCCGATCATCCCTCCAATACTCCCTATGCCACCTCTGACTCTGACTCCCTCACTTCCAGTCTCCTTCAACAGGACTCCATCCCATCACCCATCGGACATCCAATACCAGAACCCCTTCCTCTGTCGGACCAATTATGATTGGTTCAGATCTTGTTTCCTGTTATGTTCCCTCCATTCCTCTGACCTATACTCCATTCCTATGATTACTCCTGTGCTACATTCCATTCTTATATCCTATGTATATCGCCCCTCTGTACCCTATCCTATGATCTCCGATCATTGTTGTACCTTTACATATGGTTCCCTCCATGCTCTGTTCTGGACTCCGATACCCTTGTATATAAACCTGAGACCTCCGCATGTACTCCTCAGTTCAAATATTGATGTTGCTTGACCTCTTTATTGAAGTCACTTATGATGTTCTCTCTCCTCTGAACTTCATCTGATCCCAACGAAGTTTCCTTCCTTCTCTTATCCTCTCCACTTTGTCCTTCCAACTTCGAAAACGAGGACCCAACAGTAGGCAAGGGCACGACACATAAGTCCCACGCCAAGTCCTCACCCCCATAACCCCTCATCTCCACCCCATTCCACCTTTGTCACCTCCACATCTCATTCTGCCTCATCTCCGTTGGACCTCTGACCCTTTCTGTGTCCTTTCGCCCCAGAGTTGACTGATCCACCTTGGACCTCCATCGGACGAAGCCCCAGAGGAGTTTAGCATCCTGACACCCATCCCCAGGTCGGCCGTAACAGATTTCATTTCCTCTTCCTTGTCTGTCACTTCCAGTACTATAGAACGTTCCTTCACTGTAGCCACTCCAAACTAGACCACTACATCTTTCCCTAATGGGGAACCCATTTAAGTCATCTCCAGCACCAACATGCCTCCCTGGCACCGTTTCCAGATTGGGAACACTGTAATCACCCTGGTCCTCACAGTTATCATCTCTGCTGTCACAGCAGTCCACCCTCATCCAGTTGAATCCATTGCTGTCCCTCCCTTCACCCATAACCTCTGTCATGACCTTCCTCATAATGGTTACCTCAGCCTCATGGCAAAAATGTTAGTTGACTTCTGTTTCTCCACTACCACCACTTCCCATCCAGATATTGTCTCTCCACTGTATACCCTCTATCAAGAATACATTCAGACCCAGCATTTATCACTCATGGATGAAGATCTTCTTACCCCAGGTATCACTGAGGTAGCACCCATATCAGCTGATGTCTTGGAGACATCCAGGATGAGATATGTGGGCTACTCCTCATGATGATGATGCATGAGATGGTGATGAAAGAGTTTTTAGGAGATATCAATCATTACCTCTGGGATCTAGCTGAGTTTCAGCACCCTCACACCCCTTCTGCATCCTCTGAACCTTTGAATTCTGCAGAGCTTGCTGCCATCAAACTTGCAGAAGCCCACTGGACTGGAAGTTAGGGAGATACCCCCCTTCTTTCATCAAACCCCTACTACCATGAGACCTGCACCACTGCCACCATTTGGGCCACCAGAATATTAACTGCCCAAACTATATCTGCCCTATTTGTCACTGCAGTGCCCTTTTTGCCAGTGCCAGCTGACCCCTTTCTCATTGAGCTCACCACCATCATCACACAACTTGAGAGGCTCACCATCTAGACATCATGGCACCAGTCACACGCTCAGCACTCATTCTACTTGCACCAGACATGGCACCTTCAGACAATCTATCCCAGTCCCTGCACCTCAATGATCTGCTTTCCCCCATCATTTCCCATATGATGATAATGAAGAATACACTGCAGAAGAAATGGCAAACGTGACTGACTCTCCTGGAGGTGGGCATTACATTAACCTTTAATTCTTCGACACATTCTTGAACATACTAAGGGGATAATGCTATGATTAGCCTCTTTTCCCTTGGTCATATGACTCTTACATAAGCATGGGTACAGGTCCCAACTTGGACTTTCTTTCTTTTCATTGCTGACTATGATATCATGACTACTTGTCTGATTTCCATCACATTCCATGTGATTCCATTTGCTCAGTCAGCAATTCCCTCCTGGCCTACCCTGAACTTGCTCTATGCCTATATAAACCCTACTCATCTGTACATGTATTTCCAAGCTAGACCTCCCCTTCATGTACCTTAATATACTGGGTCTTAGCCCCACTTCTATTTTCTTGTCCTTAGTCCCTCATCAGAAACTTCTTAGCTCTCTGAGACCTTGCAGCACTCTTGAGGCTATGCTGTTCAGTGAACCCCTTGTCCCTTAGTCGAGTCCTCAGTTCACTTCACCATTCAATCATTGTAATAGAGTGAGGATAACACCTTGTTCACCTTGAACCCTTGTACCTCATCCTTGTAGAGTGGCTTGCCCCACTCTCTCCTTTATTCTTCATACTCTAGATCCTCTTTAGAGGTCATGCCTGTTCTCTACCTGAGGCAAGCATAACAAACAAACCTACAAGGTTTCATACTTTTTGGTCATGTAGAGATTTCATTTCATCTTTACATGCAGCCTGCCACCATTCCTGGTGTTCTTGTGGTAGCTTGGTGATGTATTTGTAGTATGTTGGCACTTTACAGTCAGCAGATTCTGTTACTGCTGCTGTCAGTAGTCCATTTATCCAACCTTGCAACATGACTTGTCCATCCTGTCTGACGTTTGACACTTGTTTGACTGAATGTTGAGCAACTAAGCTAAACATTGATTCATACAGCTGTTCTAGACCTTCTTGATTGGTTGGTCCTTTCATTTCGTCATCTTGAGCTTGTTTTTTTTTAACTTGCTCCTCTCGAATTTGTACATCCTTTTGAATAGAAGATTGCATTGAAGTCCTATTTCCCTGTCATTCTAACTCTATGGGAGGGAGATCTCCATAAGCAGAATCTGGTTGAACTCTCCTTTGGGCTATCCTTGCAGATCTTTGAACAGGTTCTTGAGGAGGTCTGAAGGTTTGTTCATATTCTGTTCTTGTAGGATGATATTGATGAGGACATGCTCTAAATCTCACAAGAGATTTATCTTCAGTTTGCCTTGGTGGCATCCAGTCTCTTTTTCTTATTGAATCAGATTCCTCTGGTTCAGTCACTTCTTGTTGTGGAAGTAATTTTTGTTCCATTTTGTATTTGTCTACATCTTCTTTTGATGGCAGACACTTACTTCCTTGTCTAAAAGGAGAGGGAGGTACAGAGCAATATAAAGGTGGTGGTTGTTCTATCTTCTTTGGAGTGGAGACTTTCTTAGAGGAAGTTAGTCATGTTGTTGAAGAAATGAAAGATGATATGTCTGGATAATCTCCTGAGGAGTCTTCATCACTAGTACTGCCTTCTGGTGGTGCTTGTGGTTGATTGGAATTTACATTTTCTCTTTGTATTGGTAGTTATACTACCAGATCTTGATGTGTAGAGGGAAAGACTCTTTTTTTGATTGTTGACCAAAATCTCCAGCCTTTGATGTTTGGTATATAACCTATAAAGGTCATTTCTATAGCTTTTGCACTCAGTTTGTCTCTTCTTTGTTCTGTGGTGATGTAAACAAATGCTTTACACTCAAATACTCAGAAGTAAGAGCCATCTGGTTTGTTACCATCTTTGAAGATTCCAATAGGCATATTTCAGTTGTGACAATGCATCAGTCATCTGGTACAAATGAAAGTTGCTGTTTCTACTGCATCTTGTCAAAAATATTTTGGTGGGCATGCATGATGTCACAGAGCTTCTGCTTTTTCCATTATGATTTTATTAAATCTCTCTGTGTCATATCCATGACAACTCTGGTCCCTCTGGAACCAACTCCACTCGTACCTCCAGTGAGAACTCACCAACTATGCACTCTCATAACTTCAAATTTCTGTAGATATATCATGTGACTCCCTTGTTCCTTATTTAGTTAGTTCTCATGCCTTGTACCTTCCTCTGATCCTGTGCAGCACAGCTCTGGCGAAACTGCACACCTGGTGCACTGCTTCGGTTATGTTTCCTCTGAAATCCATCATGCCAATCTGATATGTACATACTTACTCATCCATCTTCTCCATAGTATATATATAGTGCATAAACCTCCTGTAACGATTTCAGTTGTGATATTGAATAGACTAGACGTCCTCCAATACTCAGCTTGATGCCAGACTCCCATTGTAACCCAACAGTAATCCTCCTTCCTCTCTGAGTCACTCTGACTCATCTCCACACCTCCAAACCCTCCGACAAATACAGGACCACACACCAAGACTTGGATAGTAACGCACCACATAAGGTGAAGCCAAGGTCCTATCGATATCTACAGAGTTTGTCCGCATGGCCCTAACACTCTGCTTAACCATTTTTATTGAAAAGTGTGAGGTGCTGTTGTTTGATGATTAATATCTCTGAAAGTGAAGAATGCATGAAGTTTGCCATGAATTCTCTTCCTCAGTCTGAATGAACAGAGGTCGGTTATTGACCAGTAAAGGTTTCAGCCCAAGAAACCATATTTTAAAAGTGTTCTGCAGCGGCAGCTTTGTCTCTGATAAATGCAACCAGTGTGAATCCAAAGTGATCATCTATAAAAGTAAGAACATATTGTGCTTTTAATCTTGGTTCCACTGGGTAAGATCTGTATGTACCAGTTCAAGCTTATGTATTGCTCTTTTTGAAGAGTCTGGAAAGGATCTCTTTGACATTTTTCCCATAGCACATCCTTTACAAGAAGAATAAGACATGGGAATGGCACATTGAGGTAGGCCAGTTAGATCTTTGACTTCGTGTCTCAAAGCATTGTCACTTGTGTGTCAAAAGTGCTGGTGCCATATTTCATAGGAAGAGGTCTCTTGTAGTGTGGTTGCTTGGTTGTTCATTGGTGTGATCTGAGATGACTAAAACCAATGTAACTTGGACTGGTGATAAAGCAGATGCCTGTATCATGAGTCTACCACACTTGTCCCAAAATTTGAATTCTTTTCCTTTAATCTCACATCTAAAGCCATTTAAAGTGAGAGTTGAAAGTGAAATTAGATGTTCTTTTGCTTTTGAAGTATACCAGACTTTTTCTGTGGTGACCAGATGTTTACCATCTTGTTGGATAATAACCTTTCCATGTCCATATCCAATCAAAGGCAAATTGTCAGCAGTTTTAGCATACCAAGTTCTGTTGCCTATGTGGATGAACTCATCTATAAATGGTGAATGCTGATCAGAATATCCACTGTCAACAAGCCAGTAATCTTCTGTTTGAAAGTCTGTTTTGCATTGGGAAAGATGTGACTGAGCCATTCATTCCCATGTTCTTGTCTTTCACAGTATAACAGTTACCATAAGTTGATTGCTCTTCAAGGTTTACATTGTAATCTGTTGGATCTCCTATGTCTATAATCATTCCTTAGGTAATACCCAGGGTTATCCTGGTTTGAATGGTAATAACCATAGGTGAAAGAACTATAGGATTTTTGATGATCTGCTGTTAGAGTCATGCAGGTGAACTCTGGTGTAACTCCAGAACTACAGAGCTATTGGTAGGACCTTGGCTTCACCTTGTGTGATGCACCTCTTCTCAAGTCTCAGTGTTGTAGTCCTGTATTTGTGGAGGGTTGAAGGTGTGGAGATAAGTTGGAGTGACTTGGAGGAGGGTGAGGATTACTGTTGGGTTATAACAGGAGTCTGGCATCAAGCTTGATATCAGAGCATGTCTAGTCCATTTGATATCATGACTGAAGTCATTACAGAGGGTTTCTACACCATATATACTATGGAGGAAACAATTGAGTAAGTATGTACATGTCTGGTTGATAAGACAGAGTCTGGAGAAAATATAACTGAAGCAGTGCACCAGATGCACAGTTTGCTGGAGCTGTGCTGCACAAGATTGAAGTAAGGTACAGAGTGTGAGAACTAACTAAACAAGAAACAAGGAAGTCATGTGAGATATCTACAGAGGTCCAAGGAGATGAAGGTGCATAATTGGTGAGTAATCACTGGAGGTTGAGTGGTGTTGATTCTGGAGGGACTGGAGTTGTCATGGATATGACATCTGCATATCAATGAGGTTGATCTTTCCATGTTACATTTTCTGTTTGATCTGTTAGTCTTCCTCAAAATACAACCTGCTTCCTTTTTCATTTTTTATCTTTTCTTCCATTGCATATTAGAGGTGCTTGTCCTCCTCCTTCTGCTTGATTAGAAGGGTCTCTGCCTTCTGGCAGGTTGTCTCCACAATAAAGCAGGTTAGAATGAGAGTGTACTTTTCAAGATAAGAAAGGGTCTACTAATGAGCATTTGCTCTTCTGGCAGTGAGATCATTGATGGACTGGGTGATGACACTGGTTGAATGGGTGTAGCTGGTGCTGTGTAGAAAGAATCCCATACTTGATGGGGCGCACCACCCATATTTATTCCAGTGTCTTCATTCTGTTCATTATTGAGAGTGTGCTGGGTGGATTAGGACAGTCTCTAATGTCATTTTCTTCTTCATCTTCTCTAGCATCAAAGAACTGTTCAGCACCTTCTTCAAATTCTGCCTCTTCTACCATTCCAACAAAGCCTTCTATCATCTTTGCACTGGATCCTTGTTATTTGCCAGTTTTCCTCTTTTGATTTTAATAACCGAAGCACCTCTGCTGCTTTTTCTCTTGGTGTTGGGAGGCACCAGATTTAAATCCTTTCTTCTGGGCTTGTGGCTCATTTTTCCCTTGGATGTGCTCACTGAAGCTTTGTTCCAGGGTTTGAAACTGCCACTTGTTTTGCTGTGGTGGCCCTATCTTGAAAGTGTTTGTTCTGTTTGCAGTTGCATTCAATGCTTCTGCAATAGCCTTGGCATGTTATTTTGAAGGACCTTGTGTACCTTGCACTTTTCTGAGATTTATCTCTGCAACAACAGCATTGTGAACATGATCTTGAGTAAGATTTCCAATAGTGGTACATTGTGTCAGGTTTGACACAAGATGGTTGAGATGTTTTCATAGTTGAACCATGCAGTGCATGGCTCGAGCAGATTCAGCTTGATTATCTCCTGCAAGTTCAAGCTTGTTGAAGAGAGTTCAGACATGATTCATGTTCCTTTCTGAACTGTTCAACATTGTCTGTTCTAATCTTGACATTGTTGAGGTCAGTTTGAAGGCTAAACTGTACTGAGATTCCTCATGCTTAATAAAAATTCTGAATGGAAATTCAGGCATCATGGGTCTTGGAGTTCATGATCCCATTGTGATCTGCTCCAGTGCTCCCAATAATGTAATGAACATTGTAGGCTGAGAGTCTTGCAGTGATATTGATGTCTACAGACATGCAGAGATTTTCATAGACTCTGTCATCAAGCCAACACCAGTTTGCTCTGCTTGCTGCAATGGCGCTGATCCAAGTGCAAATTCCTTCAGCAAGTCTCCATAGATTATAGGCCTTAAGAAAGTTCTTCATCCTTTCTCTCCATTCCAGATAGTTATTGTAACCAGTTAAAACAGGAATATGACTCACAATTGTTCCATAAGTTCAAAGAGTTGTGGGATCAGTGGAAAGTTGAGCCATTTTAATTTCAGCTAAAAACAATTTTGGTAAAATGCTGATCAAACATGTCGTCAAACATGTAATGATAAAAAATAGCTTGAAATTCTGGTCTTCCATGATTAGATCTTTGATTGAAATTATTTGATCTTTCTGATATCCTGGATTAATCTGTTATATCCATTTGTGATTCATTTTCAGTTAAATCCATGATCTCATGTGTTTGAAATTCCTAAGTTACAGTAGCTCAAAAAAGTTTGAAGAGATTAGTTAATTGCCAGTGATAAAAACCAAACAAGGCCAAATACTTGCAGTAGCGAAGGTAGTACTTGCTCAGGGCTTCCCCACCCCACTTAGATCATGTGATTTGATTGTTATACCACTGAGCTACAGCTATTTTAAAATGACATATAATTGGGACACTTATTTGAGCATCATGCTGTGATTCATTATCTAGTAAATGACAAAAGCATATGAGAGCTTCTGATGAATGTTATGCTCTAACCCTAAATAATTATGCAAATTATGTAATTCTAAGGTGTATAAATAATACTCACCCCACTCAGTTAATCAATATCATCATGAAACTCGTTTCTATCTCTGTTAAAGCCAATATTCTCTCCCTTTCTGAATCTGGTCTCTCTATTTCTCAAATCTCCTTTCAAACTGGCTTGAAAAAATCTACTGTGGCTATAGTCATCAAAGAACACCTTCCAGAGAAGGAAAACATGAAGCTAGGGCATTCTTTCAAGCTTTCCTCTACTGATAAGAGAAGAATTATCTCTAGTATTACCACTGGGAAAGTGGGAAATGCTGTTCAAGCCACCCATCTCATCAATTCTGCCCTCTCCTCTCCTATCTCATCCCAAACTATTCGCAATGTCCTCAAGTCTGCCTCCTTGAAGGCTGTGGTCAAGATAAATAAGCTGTTTTTATCTGTCGAACACAGAAAACAGAGGCTAGCCTTTGCTCTCAAGTATCAAAACTGGACTGTAGAGGATTGGACTAGGGTTATTTAGTTAGATGAAACCATGATTAACAGGATTGGGTCAGATGGAAGAAAGTATGTATGGAAAATGGCAGGTAAGCCTTTATGGGACAAAGAAGGCCAGGGAACAGTAAAGTTTGGGGGAGGTTCCTTGATGGTTAGGGGATGTATGGGTTGGAATTGTGTTGTGATCTTGGCAGAGGTGGAGAGTAAGATGAATGCTGAGCAGTATATCTTCATTTTGGAGAATAATCTGCTCCCTAGCATGGAAAACTCTCATATTCCTAAGGAAGACATTATCTTTCAACAGGATAATGACACCAAGCACTCTGCCAAAAGAACTCAGAAATCGGTTGAATCTCATTGTATCAAGCATCTGGATCAGCCACCACAATCTCCAGACATTAGCCCTATTGAACATATCTGGCAAATCCTGAAGCAAAAGCTCAACAACTATCCAAGACCAGCTGGAGGAGTATGGGAATTTTGGGAGAGGATTGCAGTGGAGTGGGGCAGGATTGAGGCTGAGGAGTGTCAAAGATTGATAGAAAGTATGCCTAGAAGGCTAGAGGCAGTGATTAAGGCCATAGGAGGACACACTAAGTACTAAAAATATAGAATTGGAATGATGCTCAAATAAGTGTCCCAATGTCATGTCATTTTAGAATGGCTGTAGCTCGGTGGGATAACAACAAAATCACATGATCCTAGTGGAGTTTAGAAGCCTGGAGCAAGTACTACTTTCGCTACTGCAAGTATTTAGCCTTTTTATGTTTCCATCACTGGCAATTAACTAATCTCTTCGAAATGAACCAACATTGGGATACTTTTTTTAGCCACTGTATGTCTCAACAAAGAAATGCCAGTTTGGCAATACATCATCAGAAAATATCCCAGATTGAATCAAGACATTTTGAACAGAACAATTGACATAAGGAATAGAAAAGACTCAAGGGAAGTAAATGGATAGTTCAAGAAAGCTTCTAAAAGGCTCATCAAAGTTGAAAAAAAAAACATGAAGAAGAACATAGACAAGAGGGGAGAGTCCAAAAGGAGGGAACATCTGTGAAAAAGGAAGAATTGTCATTGAATCATTCTGAGACACCTATGTTTTTTTCCCCCAACAATTGCAGCTATTCTTCACCATGATCTTCTATAATCCCTTCTAAGATGTCCTTTCAGGGCCACATCTGTAAAGCCTTGGTGGATCTGCTGATTCTCTTCATTAGTACCATATATTAGGCATGTTTAAACAGTGATGAAAGGCTTGAAAGAGGGAAGAGTTTGGCAGTGAAGGCAAAAGTGGTGGTCCACGATGATCAACATCATTTCCTGTGTTGGGATTTCCTCATCTTCTCCTGTTATTCTCTAGTCATTGTTCTTTACCTCCATGTTAGAATGAAGAGATTATAGGAGGCATACCGTTAAGACCAGATCTCCTCTGCTCAAACTCCAGTGAGAGATCAGAGGTCAAAGGGGATCGAATGGCCAGAGATGGCCGGAGGTCCAGAGGATTGCATCCAGAGGGGTGAAGGCTTGACGCATGACTTATGTGTCACGTCTCTGCACTGTCACGGCCTTCTTGGTCGGAGACGCATTGGAGGATCTGGAGAGAGATTGGAAGAGAGAGTCTAAGATGATATTCAGGCTGAGGCTATCTACATACAGATTCGGAGTATATATACGGAGGGAAGTCAGTGTTATATCCATGACAACTCTGGTCCTCCAAGCACCAACTCCGCTCCTATCTCCAGTGTGTTCACACCCATTATGCATCTCCGTTTCTCCAGACCTCCGTACATATATCACATTATGTCTTTGTTCCTTATTTAGTTAGATCTCATGCTCTGTACATTTCCCCATCGCTGTGCAGCACAGCTCCGGCAAACTGCACAACCAGTGCACAGCTCCAGTTCTTAGTTTCCTGACCTCCGTTTCATTACTCATCCATTACAACTCCTTACAAATCCGATGCTCCTCCATACTATATATACTGTACCATCTCTGCTGTACATATCCAGTCGTAATATTGAATTGAGTACTTGACATTCTCTCTCTTCGATCAGCTTGATGCTCAGCTCTCCATCAAACTCCGATGGATATCATCATCCTCCTCCGAGTCTAGACGACTCAACTCCGCACCTCCGACCCTCCGCAAATACAGGACCACAACACTGAGACTTGGATAGTGGTGCACCACATAAGGTGAAGCCAAGGTCCTACCAATATCTCCAGAGTTCATCCACATGGCCCTAACAGTTAGAGGCTATGTAAATAGTGTAAGTCGGAGGTCAGAGAGATCGTATGCCAGAGCTGTGCTACACAGCATCGGAGGGATCAGAGAGGCGAGACTATACTAAATAGAGAACAAGGGAAGTACGTAAAGATATCTATGATAAGTCCGGAGTTTCAGGGGTTAGGAGTTGGTGAAATGTCACCGGAGGGGTTAGCGGAGTTGTTCCGGAGGTTGGAGTTGACTCGGTTGCACAGGATATGACACATACATTTCAACTGGGATTGCAATGATTCCTTTAAATGGCCTTGAATTCAAATCAGTGAGCTCAGATCTGATGAATTTGATGATAAGACTGAACCAGAAATGCCCAACCTGCACATTTATATATGAACTTTGCCTTTTAGAAAGTAGCAGTTGCATCAGGTGCAAGGTGACTTCTTTGGTGCTCCTAGATGTACCTCTATGATGTCACTGATCTCAATCACTTGATAAAATGGTTTGATGAAATGAAGGTCAAGAGAATCTTCTGTAGATCTTCTAACAACTAGGATTTTTTGTTAATGTCACAGCAATAGACTTGTCCTCCCTTCAAAAGGATAGTGCACCAGATACAGGGAGTAAAAAACAAAAATACCAAGTCCAATGAGTAGATAGCTTTTCCCAAAATGGGAATTGATCTTCAAGTATTGATAGAAGCATCTCTTCATGCAGCCAGATCCCAGTTGATAAGCCTGATCTTTAGGTCTTCTGAGAAACCTTCCAAACTAAGGAAGTTTCAGCATCTTGTAATCAGGTCCATCAAATAAGTCTTCAGGAGCAAGTGTCAATGCAGGTGTAGCAGTAATAGATAATGACTGTTGCAAAGGAGGTGACTCAAGTCTTGGAGGACTTTGAGGCAACAGTCCCAGCAACTCTGCTTGTTGATGTAAGGTCTGACCTTGCTCTGCTAAGATCTTTTGTATGGCCTGAAAAAGAATGGGTGTGGCAGTTGTAGGAGAATGATGGGAATGATAAGATGGATTGGAACTGGAGTTTGGTGATCTTGAAGAATTTGAACCACTGAATGTGTGCAAATATTCAGAAGATATTTTCTTGTTGACTAATTAAAGTCTCAGAATTTCCAGAACCAGGGTTTAAAGATCCATGATTTAGTGTAAGATTAGCCATCTCACCAATGGGCTCCCGTCCTATGCTATGAAAGCCACAATTGAATATTGTAACCTCACCTTCAAAGATGGTGGTGTAGAACAGGGACCAGTGTTTATCATCAGTGAAATCTATTAAGAGGTGGGTGATATCTCTTCATCAGAATTCATAAAGCTTATCAGTTCTCCTATATGCTTTCTTCAAAGTGATGCCGAAGCATGCTATGAGGGTGGAAAAAGCATCAAAGAACCCATAAACAAGAACTCTGTCTCTCCACAAGGCAGGAGGAGGAATAATGAAATATTTCAAAAGATAAAAGCCTGCTTGCCCACTACATCTGGATGGGGCTCATAACCTAACAGGAGGGTACAAGAGTACTCCCATTGTGCAGAACAGAGAAGAGAGAGGTGAGCTGAGGATACTCACTGAGATAAAGACTAAAGTTCCTGTGACCAAGTTTGGGATAGTCAAGATTAATGAGATCAACCCTTCTGAGCTTTTAAAAGCTTGATCTCAAGGAAAAATGAATCTCATTATTAATTACATCACAGCATTTATTACCTTTAAATACATCCAGGAACCTGTATGTACTTGTGTGTGATGTAACCAGAACAAGGTCAATGATGTCAGAATGACATCAGAGGACCTGTCAAACCACTCCAGTTTAAAATAAGTGGGGTTGAGTCTGGGTTGGCCGAACACAGTAGTGGTGGAGATAGGAAAGCTCCAGACTGATGATATCATAGCTGAGTCATGAAAACTGCATTGAGATCATCATGTGGTCAATCCTTTGAGAAGTGTAATAAGATTACACTTTGATTAGATTTGAGTCATGCATGAGTCAAGCCTAATACTCTGTTAGAGCTGTGCAGACCAACTGTGGTATAACTCCAGAACTCCGGAGATATCAGTAGGACCTTGGCTTCACCTTATGTGGTGCACCACTATCCAAGTCTCGATGTGCAGTGGTGTATTTGTAAGAGGGTTCAGAGGTGCAGAGATGAGTCACAGTAACTTGAAGGAGTGTGAGAATTACTGTAGGGTTACAACAGGAGTCTGGCATCAAGCTGAGTATTGGAGGACGTCTAGTCTATTCAATATCATGACTGAAGTGTCAAAATGTACCTCCTCCTCCCTCCTCCCTCCTTCAAGGCTTATCGTCACAACTCCAAGGTCAATGTGCACCAATGCTGCCATCTCCACTCCAGAGCATCTTGGAGTTGGTGTTTTCACTTGGTAAGGTCCTTTTCTACTTTCAGACCTTATACTTCCTATTTTGGACATTATATCGGAGTTACATCGGAGTTATTATGCTCAATCTCCATCACTATTTTAGTCCATTCTTCTTGTCTTACTCCCTCAGTTGTCCTACCATCTGTGTGTCAACTGAGGTGAGTTTCTAGCTACACTTGCTACTTCTGTCACTTATGTTTGTAGTCTGGGCCTTCCTGCCCCTCCATAGGTGAATATCAGTTGTCCTACCATCTGTGTGTCAACTGAGTCTGGGCCTTCCTGCCCCTCCATAGCACATAGATTTTGACATGAAGTCATTACAGAGGGTTTGTATGCTACATATACTATGGAGGAAACAGATGAGTAAGTATGTACATAACAGATTGGTAAGATGGAGTTTGGAGGAAAGATGACTGGAGCTGTACACCAGATGCACTGTAGGAAACCAGAGTTCCCTACAGTGATATCCGGCGTTTTCCCACGGTCCGATAGCCCCTATCCAGCGCTCCTACCAAAACCGAGACCATTTCACTGCCATTCGTCCCAACCCACATCAAGCCATGAAGTCCTAAGGTTAGTTTTCAACCTGATGTCCAGACCCAAGTTCCTGCACACCAGTCCTGGTGTTCCCACACTCCAGGTTCAGTCAGATTTTTGCCTTTCTTATGTTTCCTTTTCTATACTTCATTCAGGTATGCCCAGATTACACTTTTGTACATAGAAATTAGTTCCTAGACAGTGTGCAATTCACCACCACCATTCCTAAGCCTTTATTGCTGTTTGCAAAAATGTTGAGGTCCTGGGAATTTTGCAACAAAGTGATCATGACCAGCACTATAACTTTTGATTTGTTCTGAGCGAACGGCTGCCCAGGCTGTCAAATCATCATAATAAAAGTTGTTCTTTTCATCATTCTTGAGGTGCATTCAATGAAAGATCAGCAAAAACACAAGATGTGGATGAATTCCTGAAATCACCCTCTCTGCAACAAATCTGATTTGTTCTGAGTAAACTGCTACTTGAACCACCATATTGTCCTAATAAAAGTTGTTCCTTTCCCCATTCCTGATGTGCATCCAACAAAAGATAAGTAAAAAAATGAAGTTTGGGTTTCCCACTGATCCTCCCTCCCCCCTCCATGATGAATTTGAATTACTCAGGCCATTATTGATCTGAAACTGTTCATGTTCACATCGATGCTGATCATGGGATGTTGGGCACATTTCTCTTACGCTCTCTCGACACTGTTTTGCCAATCCATGGGCTTTTGGTGCACATTGTGCACATTTCCAATGCCATTCTGCTGACACACTACACTCCTGTGAAGGAAGGTGGGACACTGGTAGGTCTTGCATTGGCTTCGAAAGTGGCCAAGGTGATAGCAAAGAAAGCAGCTCTGGGGATAACGAGGGTTGCTAGGGGTAAGGACGTCCTCTCCAAGTCTTTTGGCATGGCGGTGCTCTGCTAGGTTCATTGAGTGAATGGCTTCTTCAGCCAGAGGGGATGACGATGTGGATCGGGTGGATGAGGTGGGGGAGACTATGGTAGTCATTGATGGGGTAGGGACAGGAACAGGATCC
>JBBPTO010000476.1:0-29444 GCA_038094155.1 Pulveroboletus cf. aberrans
GAGCGAGTGAGAATAGGCTTGACAGTGATATGCAAGCCGCCAACATCCGTTTCAGTCACGCGAGCTTTTTCAATTCACCCTCAGCCCACTTACCTCTGCCAATATACTAATCCCTGGAAGATGGTGTCAATGGTGATATTCGGACGTCCAGCGCTCAACGCTCAATGGCCATCCTAGGTTCAAGAACGACTTCGAAGTTCAAGTTGCTCAGACTGATACTAAGTATCATATTTTGGGATAACGAAGGAACGACCTTCGACTCGCTGGTCTGCCTAAAGGACACTACTGAGGGTTTTGGCAAGTACAGTCGACTTCCTCTCAACCTATACCAGGTACAATCCATACTCCCTGCTATTTGGGTTATCCCGAATCGCTTTGCCCAGCTGTCACGCTTCCCTCTTAACCCATACCCCCTGGTAACCTATACCTCAGAGGCTATCCCGAGAGGTATGTGTTACGAGGGAGTCGACTGTAGCAGCTATTTCCCCGCGCTAACGCTGTCGAATGCAATGTGCACAAGTACAAACCAACAATCTATGTCACCCCACTCCCATCGAGGTCGATACTTGCAGATGAGGTGTCTCAGAATAGCGTCCACAGCGTAGGGGGTGTCCAACTGAGTGCTCAGGATGGAATGGCTGTTCGCTTGTCCTCGATGGTTCCTCTCGCTTAAAGTCCCCAACGTCGATGCTCAGACCTGACCCCTCGTTCACCGTACCTGCACAAACCACTTTAATCCAGGTGCAGTACGCTTCGAGGACCGTTTCAACTGGATCCCTGTGCAGAGTGAAGGTTCGAGAGGACCTTTTCTGGAAGTCAATCATCGTGACCTTGAACTCATCCGGGAAAATTAACACGAGAATGAAGGCTTGAGGGACTTTAATGGAAGTGACATTCCTGTAAGTGCGCTAACACATTCTGGTTTCGATCCACATGTTGATGCCGTACCATTCGAGTTCTCCGAGTATATGTAGCAAGCAATATTTTCCGACGTTCTCGGTAAGTGCACGAGTCTAGACTCGTCTCGTGGTATAAAATGTCACGGAGTGTTAGGAACCATGTAGCTCCACAGTCCGCTGTCGTCATCAAGTGCTGCAATGGCTTTGCCAAACATTCGACGCTTCCTAGCCATATTCTGAACCTGGGTTATGCGTAATATCAAGGTGTCATACATGTTCCAACTAACACCACAAGATTTCTCGGAATTCGCCGCTGCTCCACTTAGTGCGTTGAGTACAGTACAATCGATCCTCCGCTAAGTACTGGTCAACCCCTGCAGGAGATTTGCGCCGCACCGCGGCCACCGCATAATATTTTCGGCGTATAACAAGCTACAACGCAACCCAACGAGTGCTACCAGGCAGCTGAGGGGACCTCGCCTGCAAACCCGCTGAGAACCAGCACCATGGCTATGTCAAAGCGTTCTATGATCCAGCAGTCGGAAGACTGTCTATTTCTCAGGTACATGCTCAGTTACTGTCTGGTGAGGTATCGTGACGAATTGCGTGAATCATAACGTGTACACTCTAGGAAACACTGTCATTTCTGTCCGATCCGAAGGGCTTCCCGTTCTCGTCTGGATTCACAGTGGAGGTTTTTTTTTATTTTCATATCTCTTAAACGAGTCAGACTCTTACAGACATCAATGGGTATGTCTAGGGTAATGAGAGTCCGTACAACGGCATAGACTTGGTCGTGGTGTCCGATCATGGCATCGTTGTGGTAACTATTCAATATCGCCTCGGTCTATTTGGTTTTTTGGCCGGTGCGGCGGTTAGATCCAGGTGCACTGAATGTGGGATTACGTGCGTATCTTTGACTCAGAAGCGAAGAACAAAGCATTAAGGTCTCCCTGAAGTCGATCAGAACTACGCCCTGAAATGGGTGCAATCGCATGTGAGTAACGGTCTTTCGTACGAATCAACGAATTGCTGGCCCATTATAAAGATTTCCACTTTCGGGGGTGACCCAACCAAGGTGGCTATTTGGGTTTATCCCCAGGTAGGTTTCGCCACTACATATTCAGTCCCTACCTCCGAACCTTCGTTGTATGGGCGCTGGATCCGTGATGCAGCATGTCATTGCCCATGATGGAAATACGCAACTACCGTTATTCAGAGTTGCTATCACAAGCTCACTCAGTTTGCCATCGCAATATAATTACAACGATCCCATCACGGAGGTAAGATGTCCGTTTTTTTGGTCACCAAGAGGCTAACATGTTCCCTACAGTTTCTGTACAATGAGATTGTCGCTGGGGCGAAGTGGGCACACTTTTTTCCTCAAAACCGTTCAGCTGATCAAGACGATATAGTTGTACGTCGAGTTCAAATACCTTATCTTGCCTCCGTGTAGTCTACATCAACACATTGGAAAACCTGAATACCAACATTGTCACCGAGGGGTTCTATGTCACATTCACTTTTGGTCCAGTGGTTGATGGGACATTCATCACCGAGCATCCAATTGTCATGCTTGCCAAAGGACAGGTTAACGGGGTAAGGGATTTTCTACAACAGCTATTAATTTGTTTCCGAGATCCTTGGGCTCTACACTCTGCCACGAGTACTCATGAAGCTTTGTCAGCCGATCGACAACAATGAATGTTTTGTAGTACATCAATGCACTGTTCCCAACCATTCTAGTGGGGCAAGCCGCCGAGGCAGCGCTTCTATATGGAATTCTGGGCACAAATGTCGACCAGGCCAACACCGTGATGGGGGAATGTGAGCATGTTCCCGACCGTGTTCGTCTTGCATTGAATCGCCTGGCCTTCACAGCGATCTTTCTCTGCCCAACATACTTCCTCCTGGAAGCATTTGGTAGGAAAGCATGGAAGGTATTGGTTTTCTTTTTTGTAGCATCAGAATTCCTCTTTTCAGGGTGAGTTTGCCATACCTCCGGGTTACCATACTCAAGATGCACCGTACTACTGGACAAAGGAAGTCCGAGTCGCCACTGAAACTGCATAGTTGACTTCACGACGTGCATGCGTTCGCCAGCGAGACCTCTGATTTCATTACCGCCTTCTCGAACAGCTTCCTGGCAATGGCCATATTGCTGGACCCGAGTGTCAAGCACAATGAGAATGACATTACGCCCTCAGAATGGAATGTATGGACCGTTGGTCATACGGAGATGATATTCAACGCGACGCCATCTGGTGTACCAAATGTTTACTCGCATTCAACGGATCCGGCCCTTTTGGAACGTTGCGCGTGAGTTTTTATTGACTATCTTTTGATTGATTACAGTTCTGATCGGTCTCGGTCATACCAGATATTGGCGGAGTGTTGCCGTGAACACGGCACAGTTAGATGAAGTAGATATGCCTCGCGCATTTGATCCGTAGTGTCTTGTGTATCGTCTTGATGAACAGGCGCAGACGACACTCATGAGTTAAGTATCTGCACGAAGAACAACAGCACACGGTGTTACTTAGCCTGAGTACGTGCCAAAATGGGCGCTAAGCTGCCACGTTGACTTATCCACCTAAGCCATGTTGGACAACATAAGGCAGGGTAGTGGCATGACACATTTCTCAATGTGTATCTTTATTGTTTAGTTCCCAGTCGACTACGATCTATCTTTGTCTACACAGCCTGGGTAACTGCAGGGCTCAACCCAAAGCCGTAATCATGAGAATCATAGCTCATCATAACCCGGAACTAGTACATCGGTTCTCTCAGATTCCCAAGTTGACTCCTGGCCGCGCTATCGTAATTCATCTCTACTGATACTCTCTATTAGTGAGGGCTCAACTCCGGCCCGGGGAAGCCGGTTATGCGCTGGCGGGACGCGAACAAAGAAAGAAAGACGGAGAACCTCGTCCCTATAACTGGCAGTGTCACTGGCAGCGCCTTCTGATTGCCGGACATTGTCGACCTGTGCGTGCCTTTATTCATCTGGTTATCAAGTATAAAATGCCATGCAGTGTCCCACACCCGAGAGTTCCCAGTTTTCCTTACCCGAGTGTTCGAAACCAGGATCATGATGGTCGTACCCCTACTCAGATTTCTTTTGGGGATGCTGCAAATATTGCCATTTGTTGCGGCGTCCACCTCTGTAACAGCCGCACCAGTCGTGGACCTTGGTTACGCACAGTACCAGGGTGCCATAGACGTTGTAACAAACACCACGAGTTTCCTCGGAATTCGTTTTGCAGCTCCTCCAGTTGGTACGCATGTGCAAGTTGATAATGCCAGTCTTCCGTCATAACCTGATCACTGTTCCCCAGGAAACTTGCGATGGGCCGCTCCTCAACCTCCGCAGAACCTTTCTGGTATACAACAAGCTACGACGCAGCCCAATGAGTGCTACCAGGCAAACGTAGGAACCTCACCTACAAATCCGCTGAGCACTGGCACCACGACCATATCAAAGCGCTCTGTCAGCCAGACGGAAGATTGTTTGTTCCTCAGGTACGGTTTCAGTTACCGGATTTTGTCATGAAGTTTGGTGACAAGCCGTGTGAATCATAGCATATACACTCCGGGCAACACCGTCACCCCGGTCAAGTTAGGAGGGCTTCCTGTCCTCGTTTGGATCCACGGCGGAGGGTACGTTTTTGTCGATGTTTCTACTGTTTATGCTAGATTCCCGACACTTGCACTGAAAGATATGTCTACGGCAATGAGAGCCCGTACAATGGCGCGGATTTGATCGTGGAGTCCCATTATGGCCTTATGGTGGTAGTCATTCAATACCGCCTTGGTCTATTTGGCTTTTTGGCTGGCGACGCGGTCAAGTCTGGGGGTGCTCTGAACGCAGGACTACGTACGTATCTCTGACTAGGGATGGAAGTGGCAGCGCGTTGAGATCCTCCGGCAGTCGATCAGAACTATGCTCTGCAATGGGTCCAATCACATGTGAGCAATGATTATTTCGCTCTTTGACTGGTTAATTCTTGTTCGACTCAGATTTCCACATTCGGGGGTGATCCGACCAAGGTGGCTATTTGGGGTTTATCCGCAGGTGGGTCCGGCAATTATCCATATAATCTTCTACTAAACTCTCATTGAATAGGCGCTGGATCTGTGTTGCAGCACGTCATTGCCCATGATGGGAATACGCAGCCTCCCTTGTTCAGAGCGGCTATCACAAGCTCGACTTTTCTGCCATCGCAATACCATTACAACGATTCCATTCCAGAGGTGAGTTTTCCATCCCATTAATTATCAGAAAGCTAGAGTGTTCCGCATAGTTGCTCTATAATGAAATTGTCGCCGGGGCGAAGTAAGTGGTCCATTGCTGTCCTCAAACATTCCAATCTATCACCATGATTTAGTTGTGCATCAAGTTCGGATACCTTAACTTGTCTCCGTGCAGCTGATGTGGACACGTTGGGAAACCTAAATACCAACATCGCGAATGATGGGTTCTATGGCACTTTCGCGTTTGTTCCGGTAGTTGATGGGACGTTCATCACTGAGCGCCCAACTGTCGTGCTTGCCAAAGGAAAGGTCAACGGGGTAAGGTTTCTGTAACAGCTATCAGTCCACCGCTGAGGTCCTTGGTGGGATAGGAAGCACTGTACTCCGTCACGAGCACTCACGAAGGGAACCTCTTTGTTAACCAATCTACGACATTGAATATTTCAGAGTACATCAGTACATTGTTCCCAACCATTCAGGCGGGACAAGTCAAGGAAGCAGTACCTCTATATGAAGGTCTGGGCACAAATGTCGACCAAGCCAACTACGCAATGGGGGAATGTGATTATGTTCCAGATTGTGTTTGTCCTGGGCTGAAGCTTTCACAGCAACTTTTATCTGTCCTACGTACTACCTCCTACAGGCATTTCCAGGCAAGGCGTGGAAGGTTGCAGTGCTATCACTTTGTAGCCTGAAAATGCCTCCTAATGATGATTTCCAGGGCCAGTTTGCCGTTCCACCAGCTTATCATGCTTCTGATGCACAATACTACTGGACAAAGTAGGTCCCTACCTAAGCGCTGATACTACACTGCTGACTTCACGATGTGCATGCGCACGCCAGTCAAACCTCTGATTTCATCACCGCTTTCTCAAGCAGCTTCATGGCTATGGCCATGTCGCTGAACCCGGGTGACAAGTACAATGCAAGCGATGTCACGCCCTCGGAGTGGAATGTATGGTCTGTTTGGGACACGGAGATGATGTTCAACGTGACATCGTCTGGTACACCGAACGTGTACACGTACTCGACGGACCCGGCGCTGCTGGAACGTTGCGCGTGAGTTTTACCAGCCTTCTTTTGATGGATCACGTTCCCGATTGATTCCGACCAACTCAGGTATTGGCAGAGTGTCTCCGCAAATACAGCACAATGAAGTGGCGTCGACGATATGGTCATTGGTTTTTTCTTTGTGGGCGCGCAGATTATCATAGAATGGTCTTTTATGGTGCAAATAAACCCTTGTACCCATGAAGATAGGGATCCTTGCCGAGAAAACATGCCTGCAAGATGGCTGAACGGACTCTAGTCAGACAATAAACATCGCGGGTCCCGAAGCATATCATAAACTACATAAATATAGCATATCTCTCTATCTCAATAGGGAACCATTCAAGCCATTTCTACATCTTGTGGCGCCGCCTCAGGTTCCGCTTTTGATTCCGAGCCTACAGGGGCGCCCTTCCCGTCATCTGCCATGAAAACATCCAATTCTCTGTCCAGCTCCTCAGCTGTTTTGGGCCGAGGGCGAGTCGGTCGACCAACCGTCGACCTGGGGGCCACCCCACCTCTGACAGACAGAGGTGCTCGTATGGGACCCGAACTACGTAAAAACGTGAGCATATCTCGGGGTCGGCGTGAGAAGGGGCATACGTCGTTCGCTGTCTATCGTTATCATTACTTCCCAGGCGCTCAGCAAGCGAAGGTCGTTCGATCCTGTTCAACAGTGAAGAAGTCGAGATACCAGGTTGACTTGCAGATCGCACACGTCGAGGTGGAGCAGTGTCGAAGGCGATTTCCAGTGGCTGTCCTGAAGATCAAATCAGCACGTAAAATCTAACAAATTCCACCGAGACCACACTCCCAAAGAGGTCGAAAGTACAAACCTTTCGCGAGTTTTCCATCAAATTCCTTCTTGGCGCGGGTCGCTTCCGCAGGCTTTTCGTACGTAACGATGGCAACACCAGAGGAACGACCACTGCGATCGTACTTTAAAAGCAAAAGGTGATTTTTCAGGTTTAGCTTGTTGTTCACTCCCACTGAAGAGCCAGAAGCGAAAGCGGTCATCGAAACCCCGACTTAAAGCGCAGCAACCGGACCACGACAGAAGTGACCAGACGGGGCGACGTGACTGTATGCATCGAATTCGGAATCATCGTACCCTGATCAGTGGCTCGCGAACGAGCGTGCCTATCTGTCCAAAGATGGACTTTTGAAAGATCAACTACCGGAGAAGAGAATAGAGAGTTGGATGGCTGACCACTAAGTCTTTAGGCGTGATTTCATAATGAAGATTGGATACGACGAGCTTCGTGTTTAACGCGCTGTCACCAACGAAATTCGCGTTGTTTCCCCTTGCGGAGGACAATGGTGCACGGTCATGAAACCAAGCACCATCCGAGCCTCGAGGACGCTATGGAACGCGACGTGAATTTGGTGGCGGTGGACACGAAAGGGAAGGTAGTCACAGCATAGGGTTTCCTCTGCCTGCTGTCCCTAAGTGGGGCCATCTTTTTTTGAACCAGCACGAAGGTTTGTACAGGAGATAACTCGACAAAGCGGAAAACGGGAAAGTGTACGGACCAAGTCGACGTGGAAATGGACATTTTGTAGCAGCGGACTTCGAACTGGTCAACATTTCACACTCCGCGCATCAACCCCTGTACGAGAGTTAGTGTTGCGTCTCTGACTCAGGGCTTGTCCAAACAAGAACAAGCCACACTCGGCCTCGATGCCGAGTAGGTAGGTATAGGAGACATGGTACTGTATAGTATTAGGAGAAATAAGGACGAACCCTATCGTTCACCCATCTCGCCTGAACTTCAATAATAAGAATTTGAAGCAAGGTATGCAGTCCGTGACGTTGGTGACACTTCTGATTCGAAATTTTTGGGGTGCTGTACTCCATCTTGGACAGAAACATGCACCGTTGCTTAAACGTCGTTGAGGTACAGCTCGCCGTCTTCCGTGAACTCCACTGCCATCCCAGGTGCCTCGGGACACTAGCCAGGCTGGCGCGCACATGTCGCGCATTCAATAACGCCGCTCTCGATGTCTTGTGGGTCTCACTGGATTCGTTCGGATTCCTCATCCAATGTCTTCCGCGGGATCTATGGAGGGTCCGCGAATACAACAAAGAGATAGTACGTCCTGGACCCCCACGCGTTCCTCAGACTGTTCAGGCCAATTCGGGACAGGTATTCCAGCGGCCCATGTCGATAAGGGACTGGGAAATCTTCTTTAGATACTCTTCGCGTGTACAGTTCTTGCTACAATCCGTCGAATCTAGGAGTCTGGGCGACGATGTCATCTTTGCACTCTCCAACCCCCCGACACACGGTCCCATTATACCGCATTTGAAGACACTCCATTGGGATAAACCAACGAAAGAGCATGCGTCACTCCTGCGCACGCTGCTGACACCTTCTCTCGTCACCCTGTCGTTCCCCTTCGGTGAACTCCGTGCTCCCGAAGTCGCGATCCTGACGTCAATCGGCACCATGTGTCCATCACTGAAAAGACTCACCATTGCCTCCGACAAAGCATTCGGTAATGTTCTCGATGTGAAGGGCGAGAAAGTCCTGTCTGAGGCACTCTTGCACCTCCACACGCTGGAATCGCTTGTGTGTCCCGCGCTCGACGAGGCCGCCATAGTACACCTTTCCCGCCTCCCCCTTTTAATCGAACTCTCGATGGAGCTGCAAATCGATTTCCAGCTGGATAAAGTCGAACATTTCCTGCAACCGCCTGCGTTCGAGCTTCTGCAATCGTTGACATTGCATGCCAGCTCTCTCTTGACCCTAACATCGCTCTTGCAACCCATGCGTCTCAAGCCGATAAGCCTCTCTTTTGTCGTGGGGAGTATGTCGACTCCCGATGCGCTCCGTCTGTTCTTCCTTGCGCTGACCACGGCCTGCGTCTCGGAGAGACTCAGACGGATCTCGCTGACCACGTCTACCGAACGGTCCGGCGTCTCACCCCAAAAAGTCTCCTTGCACACATTCCAGCCGCTCCTCGCGCTCCCTAACGTTGAGACGTTCGAATTCGATACGCCGTGCCCTGTCGTGCTCGACGACGGCGCGATTGACACCCTGACCAAACACTGGCCGAACCTGACCTCGCTCTCGATCAATGCCGAGTCCGGCTGGGGCCATTCGAGGGTGACGCACAAAGGCTTGATCACGCTTCTCTCCCGCTGTCACTCGCTTAACGCGTTTGCGCTCAAATTTGACTTCTCCGAGATCGACGTGCCGTTCACCGAAGTTCCAGAGTCGCGCCTGGGCGACGGGGTGAGCAACGACAAGTGTCTGCTCGGCAATTTCGTCGCGTCTGCCGTCGCACATCCGATCACGGTCGCGGCGTTTCTGAGTGACGTATGTCCTAAGTTAGGGGTCAAACGGCGTTCCGGGGAGCTCTACTGGAGAGAGTGGGAAGAGGTGAAGAATTTGTTGCCCGTGTTCAGTGCGGTGAGGAGACAATGTATGGAATGGGCACTGAGGGAGACAAAAGAGCGCAACGGCACCCCTGCGTGAGGTGCCATCTGGGATCGGGTGTGCGGTCACTGATGTAGTGAGGAGAGATGAAATGTCGGAAAAATCCTACTCCGTATCGTAATGTTTTGACTTCGAATACATATCCTCGCTCGTGGCCGAGTTATGTAGTTGTAGGCCGTTGGGAAGACACCAAAGGCGAGAGTTACCTCGGTAGATTTTAGGTTTGTCGCCCGACTGAACGATGGATCTGAGGCAAATTTACGGATCGGAATTCTGATCACGTCTGCCTGAATCCTCATGAATGTGTCGGAGAAATGAGGGGAAAGGTGGAACGAATAGTAACGTATCAAATAGGTACTCTCTACAAGGACGGTTAACCATTGCGTGTGGGAACGAATACATGATGAGGGAGACGGATAGAGTAAATGGTTTATGAATTCCCGTGTCGTGATGGTGTGATTGTTTCCATAGAACCTGGTCGAGCTCACTGGACCCGCAAGTCACTGCCTCCAATTCCATTTTCGCCGGGGTTGCTGCCCTTCCAGCTTGGCTGCTGTCCGTGTTCTCCAGGCCCGTGTGACCGCACCCCCGGCCGAGTTTGTGAGCTGTCCGATGCTGAAGGAGAGTCGGTTTGCTTTGTAAGTTGACGTTGTCGTCGAACTTGTTCGCGTCTTCCCGCGCGTGCATCGTAGTCCTTCACGAAATCCGACGCTATTGGGTGTGACTGTTGTGGTCCCTTATACGGGGGAAGTCTTGTGGGCGCTCGTGCGGCAGGAGACTCTGCTGCAGCATTCCGAGTGGGGCCAAATCCTCTCCCTATCTCGAGACCATCAACTTTTTTTTTTTTTTTTTTTTTTCGTTTCAGAACAATATCGTATGAATGGCTGACTTTGCAGTGACGTCCCTAGAGCATTCACAGTAAAAGAGGGCAGCATAAGTGGACCTTTGAAGGGGTCCGGAGCACGTCGTCACCCAACTTGTTCGTTCATCCAGGTTATCACCGTGCAACGTTCGTAAGTGGTGTGAGAGGAGATCTTGATAAACTGCGGGAGACATGGATGTAGGATTTTTTTGCTCTGGTGGGTATGACGTACCTCGCAGCTGGACTTCGTCATTCTCAGACGGCATTGTCATACTAGGAAGAGCAAGATAGTCAAAGCGGGTTTTCCCTCGGACATCATACTACCAAGGCGCTACCTGTGAATCTTGTCGGACTTGCCCTAGAGCCCGGAGCTTTGCTTAATTGATGAGCCCTGGCGGTGTCTGGGAACCACATGAACGGCACTGGCCAGTGAGTAGGGGAATATGTCGCGGTTGCACTCTAAGCGTGTCACCTGGATTGGTTATAAGGGAACAAAGTTTTCTGTTGGGGTGTCGATGCGTAGCTGGCAGCGGATCTGTTGAATGACATACTGGACGCTGGTTATCCTGATTCCTCGGGTTTGATCTCATCAGTAGCAGCGAATCCTAGGCTTACTCCAGTCCCCCAAGTTTCAGTTGAACGGCTTGTTCAACATGGCATCTTGGTGCATTGGCCAAACCTGTGCATAACGACCCCTGGAAAGCACCATCATCGTCCGGGAGAAGCTTGGGGCACCACTGCACACGAGCCCAGCATCAATTTTCCTAATGTCATCGCAAACGCACGATTTGATGGCTCTGCGGGCGAAGCAATTTTTGAAGTCTGCTCCTCGTCATAAGGCCCTCGTGTGTGCTTCAATGTGCGTCACGGTCATCACCCACTCTGGAACTATTTGTCATGAACGGTTTGTGCCGCAGCCTATGACCGCCACAGTGTCGCTTCTACTGGTAGTGAAAGAACTCACGATACGAGGTGTACTGCCATATTTACTCCCCTCGTCCGCCTCGACGGCGCGAGTCAGTAGGTCTGCGTATCAGTGATGAATTTTGAAAGGCATAACATGCTTCGAAATCGTGGATGTTCTCACTCATTCCGAATCATGTAGAATGTATCATGATGATTGGCTAGATTTCTTCGCGCGCTATAACGGACGATATCGCATAGGAACAACAAAGATACCAACCTGATAAACCCGCGGAATTCGTCAGCTTTGCAAAAATATCCCTAAGAGTCACCTAATGTTTCTGGGATCCGAGTTCTACGTAAGGTGACACTACCAACCTTCCATGGCAGAAATATCACCGAGGTTGAGGGGAGGTTCCCACCGCTCCGAAACGCGCGACTGGGGTCGGGTCGTTCCAAAAGAGACTTGTGGGTGTTGTACTATTTGTAGAGAACACGTATGTCTCGGCTCTGAAAGCATGCCACGGATCAAGATGCCCTTGTAACACGCCGACGCGCGTCGGCTAGGGGCACATAGATCGAGATGAGCTGCCCCGCGGCGGGTCAAAATTTAGGCTGGAATTGCTATTATACGTCACGTCACGGTCATGCGCCCTCGCATCAAGACTAGTACTAACTGCGACTAGCAGCATCCCCGCACTAAAATAACATCGTGGGCGTATAGTCGCACCAGCCCACAGCTCCACGCTGCCAACATTCTTCGAACCCCATGGCCAGCGAACACCCGCATACGCCTCTGGAAGACATACCTCGGGTGCGTCGCGTCGTTCTTCCTCCGAGCTAGAAGCGAACAGACCTCCGGCAGATCCACGCCGAGCTACGCAAGAACTTCAGGGCGGGCAAGCTCAAATCCATCGAGGCGCGCAAGACCCAGATCCTCCAGCTGGCCTATCTCCTCAAGGACAACTACGACCGCTTCAAAGATACCTTCTCCAAGGACCTCGGTCGTCCCCCTCTCGAGGTCGCTTTGTGCGTCTCACGTCGTGTGCCGCGTTTCTGGGCCTGACAGTCGACCTTTCCAGTCTCGAACTCGACTCGACCATCAGCGACTGCAAGATCGCATACGATCGCGTTGCGACCTGGGCGCGAACCGAAAATGCCTCCTTCAACTTCAATTTCGCTCCCTTTCGACCCGTCATTCGGAAGGAACCCAAGGGCGTCGTGCTTTCCATCAGCCCCTTCAACTATCCTGTCTGGTTGGCCTTGGGACCCATGGTGTGCTCTCTTTTTTTTTGCCTCTTTGTCATGTTAACGTTGCGCACAGATTGGCGCGATCGCGGCAGGCAATTGTTTTGTACTCAAGCCATCCGAGCTGTCCCCTGCAACCAGCGGTCTCATCGCTGAATTGGTCCCAAAATACATGGACCCTGATGTCGTGCGCATCGTTATGGGGGGTATCCCCGAAACAACCAAGGTGGCGTCTTTGCTTGGCTCACTACGGATGCCCGCACCTGACCTCTCGATCCCTAGCTCTTGGAGCTCCCCTGGGATCACAGTGTGTATCTAACACGTGTCTACCTTTGAGTTAACATGCGGATGCGGCAATAGTTTTATACACCGGAAATGGACGAGTGGCAAGGATAGTCTGTGCTGCAGCTGCCAAGACGCTCTCGCCCGTTAGTCTCGAGGTGGGTCCATGTATGCGCACAAAAAGCAGGCTATGACCGTCTTTCAGCTCGGGGGCAAGTCTCCTGTTGTCATCGACCCAAAATGTGACCTCAAAACGGCGGCTAAACGGATCATGTGGGGCAAGTGTGCCAACGCTGGACAAACATGCGTCGCACCAGATTACGTCCTCGTTCAGGAGGATGCTCAGGACAGGATCATTCAGGCACTCAAAGAGGCGTGCGTGCTTGCGTCGTGTGCGCGCAGTCACCATCGTTGATTCTTGCCTCAGACATGACGGGTTTTACCCGAATGGTGCTGTCGGGTCCCCCGATATCAGTCACATCGTTAACAAGTCCCACTTTCATCGCGTCAAGAATTTGCTAGACAGGACAGCTGGGACGATCGCGTTCGGCGGTGAAACGGATGAATCAAAGTTGTTCGTCGCCCCTACGATCGTCAGAGACGTGAAGGGCGACGACTCGTTGATGAGCGAGTACGGTAATCCTTTTCAGAAATTGATCACGCGCTGAATGCATGGCAGAGAATTGTTTGGTCCCATCCTCCCCATAGTACCGGTCAAAAGCCTAGACGCAGCCATCGAATTCATCACTGCCAGGTGTGTTACCCCCAGTTCCGAATTGGCGTCTTAATCATTTGTGCAGAGACCACCCGCTAGCTCTCTACGTCTTTTCCCAGGATTTGAACTTCAAGAACAAGGGCAAGTAGTCTGCTTCGTTAGCGGTGTCATATCTTTGACTGTGGTGATCAGTTTTCGACAACACGCAGAGTGGGTCCGCTATAGCGAACGACGTGTTGCTCCATTGCGGAGGTGGGTCATGGTTCTGACGTTGTATTTGGTGTGACGAAACAGGTTTTATAGCTGACGGTCTTCCATTCGGTGGCATTGGCCCGAGTGGAAGTGAGTGCCCATTCTTACTGTCATATCAATGTGCCTCGAACACGGTTTCATTCCAGGTGGCTACCACACGCGCAAGTTTACCTTTGATATGTTCACACACCGGAGAGCATCGATGGACTCTCCTTCCTGGTGCGCAGGTACCGCATACGGTGTTTGCTAGGCTGACGGGCTTGAATGTTTAGGATCGACTTGGTTCTGGGATCAAGGTTCCCTCCTTACAGCGTACGTGGCTTTAAATAAGAAACCTGCATCGTGCTTACGTCATACCTGGTTAGGCGAAGAATGAATCGTGGATGAGAAACGTGTTCAGTGCGCGACTTCCTCCGCGTCCTCTGCCTGCACCTGGCTCTGAGAATGAGAGAAAGGTAATTCTTTATTCTTTACCGTGTGAGTGAGAACTTATTGACAACAAGCCCGAAACAAACAGACGGTCGTCCCTGTCAGCAGCGTGGCGCAGACATTCATCGTCTTGATCTCCATTTTGGCAATCGTGGTCGCCTTGAGATGGGAAAACGCCCAGGGACTGTACGATGGGTTGAAAGGTCGTCTGAATGTTTGAGCTCTTCCTTGCAGTGCGATCGCCTTCATATTCACTTTGCATGTCTGGAATATCTGTATGTTTTATTGTACGCGAGTTTGCTTATTGGACGCGCTCAGTCGTCTGTACAGGATGCGAATTACGTTGAGTTGTCGTAGTTATGTTGTTATGTGAGTCTTCTAAAGCGTCCCATGATACATCCTCCGAATATCAACAGTGTCGAGGAAAAACGGATCAGACTCTCCTCCAAGAGGCCGCCCTGTTTTCCTCCGATTCCGACGTATGCGAACCGCGCGAGGGCGTTCTCGCGTGTGCAGGCTGCCCTTGCTGACGTACATGCCACGCGGCTGCCTTGCGTCGTTTCCGGGTCTGCACGAGCTCAGGTGCGATCGTGCGTAGACGGGCATCTATTGCTTCCTCGGAGAGCTTGGAAAGGGGGGACGAAGAGAGCAGAAGGAGCTGGGCGGGAGTGTATACGCCCGGTGTAGATGCGGGGACTGTCAGAGTGCGTCAGCGGATCGTCAGCGGGACGGGCGCGGGGGATACGTACGTGCGTGATGTGCGTGCGAAGGCGAGGCAGGCACAGAGGGCGAGCTCGAAGGGGTGGGCGAGGGTGTCCTGGAGGAGCCGTGGGATGCATACGAGCCCGGTGCGCGTCGATGTACTGGGACGTAGAGCTCCGGCGAGGCCAAAGTAGCGTCCTTGCGGGAAGGGATGGCGATCGGGGAGGACATGGTCGGAAGTGCTGAATCACGATGAGACCAGCGAGAGTGCTTATATATGTGCCATTGTGTACAGCGGATTCAACGTGCACAGACGTGGCATACACTGGATGTGGTCAGCGGTCGAGCCGTGGAGGCATTGGTCGGCTATTTCGGGATGGTTTGCGCAAGGCCGAGAATGTTCTCCGCCGTTCCGTCCTAGTGCCGATCACTAATACTCAGCCGAGCTGTGTCATACTCCGTCCGATTCCATCGCGAGCAGTGATCAATGTAAGATTATGTGGTGCGACTAGATGGTACGTATGGATGCATGATCAATGGAGAAACAAGGCCGCCACGGTCAATCTCAAGCGTCAACAAAGTTTTTGACGTTCTCCAGCCACCTCACGTACTCCTGCACAAAAAAAGCTGTGTCAGTTGTGTTCCAACAGTGATTGTAGCCACTGCAAACGCACCTTTTGCTCCTTGAACTCCGAGTATTCCGGAATAAAAGTCGCCAGGCTCTCGTTCACCCCCCGCTCGTTCAACCACTTTTCAAACTCTTCCTGGACCGCCACGTCCAGCGTGTCGAACTGGGGCCCAATGTACAATCCACGACGCTTCCAGTCCGCCTCGGCCGTCAAGTCCGTGCCAAGCTTGGCATCGGGGTAAAACGAGATGTTATCCACGAGGAACGCACCCTCTTGACACATGGTGTCGATGTTCAGCGACCCCTTGGCGTTGTCCTGTCCCCCATTATTGTCATTCATCCCGTTTCCCGCACGAATAAACGTCATCGACAGACCTTGGTGACTGAAAACGACACACGAGTGGGGTACGAGTTTCCATGCTCCTCCTCCGCACTCTCCTCACCGTTCTGGTCAAACTCGGACTCTTCCTCCATGTTCTGAATGTCTGCGATCGAGAACATGACGCGAATCCTGCGGTGTGCAAAGAACCGTCGGCATAGGCGCATATATGCAGCAATGCGGCGACTCACTTTTCATTGCCAAATTGGCGTGTGAGCGTGATCTCGTCATTGCCCTCGACGTCCTCGATCTGTCAAAGGACCCACGTATCAGATGACGAGGACCGGGACGCGGACAGGTGAATAAAAAAGGGGAGGAAGCCGACTTACCGTCCACACGCCCTGCGCCTTGAACGCCTTCAAGAACGCGGGTTCCTCCGTCTCTACACTTTCCTTTTCATACTTGAGCTCCTCGGCCAGTTTTTGCGAGAAAACGACGTCCGCTGTCGAATGAATGAGCGAGGCGGTTCAGGGGACGATAAAGACGATGTACAGGAACCCTCTGAGAGGCGAGCACGGGTCATCGAAAACGCTCTCGTTGCCAGAGGCACCATACGAGGTGCAGCCTGGACAGAGAGACGGAGCGTCCGTCCGCTCTGCAGTGCTGGACGCGCGACGACCCGGGACGACAGCTGGCGAAGAGCACGGAAAGCCGACATCATGAACAACGTTTTCAGAGGGTTTTTCGCGAGAAAAGTACGTGAAAGTGACCAGACGAGAGAGAGAGGTGAAGACGAACTGGACGTTTTCAGCCGAAATTTGCTAGACCGTAAGCGGGACTGTTTGGCAAGAGCTTGCGAAACAAACAACCGTCGCTCGATATGGAAGGTCTGGCGAGAAGGTGTACCTAGTGTGATGAAAGTCCCCTGTGGGAACATTGATGATCCAGAGACGCTCTTCCAACGAATGGGGGTGCGGTGTAAATAGCATTTCCAGGAACACAATGTTTCCAGTTATGAAAAGTCTAGCGTGATACCCAATGTTCTGTTCTACCTGGACGTCGCGCAAGCGGAACGATCCCATTACTGCAGGCACAGTGGGGCGCATGATCCGGGCACGAGATTTATAACGACGGACACCAACAGCAACGCAGAATAACCCCGCCTCTAGGTTGTTTACGAACACGTTTTCAGAGGACCACAGCCTGAAACACAAACGCCTCGAACATCCCCAGCTCACCAGCGGCTGGCACTGGTCACCGACTCGCCGCAGCACCCGAAGCTGACACAAGAGCTCACCGGACCGCGAGATCCGTGCTGTGGGGAAACTCCATGCCCACGTGGTTGCATTACACACTGGCACCAGTGCTCACTTGCCTAGCAGGAGTCCGAGTTGTCGTGATGATATATTCCGTCGACCCTAGTGTTGACTGATTTGTTCGGCGACAGATCGACTGACAGACGTTCGCGGACGGAGGCCACATGCTCGTCTCCAAAGTCTGTCACGGAGCAGGACAGATCGTCGAATCGAGTAAACGACGACCGCGAGATTCAGCCAAGTAGAGCGTCCACCGGTTCTGCCCCGGTCCTCGGCGGTGAACTCTTTGGGTTTCAGTGAGTCTTCTAGAATATCGGGTACTCAACTTGGGGTTGTTCCACGGGTACGGTAGCATCGATATCCCCAATCAATCTGAATATCTCCCTCGGTGCATGTTCAAGAAGCCGGAATCATCTTCGTTACGACAACCCGTGGACGTACCATCTCAGCCCGACCCGAACGGGCAGGCAGAACGATCTCGACCTTCGTGCCATCCTCGTGTTTTTTGACTGGAACACCCCAAAATCAAAACACGTCAAACCATCAACACATCAGATTTCTTCTGCTACGTCGCGAACTTACACATAAATGCACCTACTCGATATCGACACGCATAACACATAACACGACAACTTCAACAGAAGAACAAGGAGCTTAGCATCACAGCTCAGAACCCACCAACACGAGACGGAAGACGGAATGGGGCAGAGGGTTTATACAAGAGAAAAGGAGATCTAACAACTACCACTCGATCTGCAATTGAAGGGTAGTCTGCGTCCCCAGCCCAGGCTGCTGTTTGACCAATAAAACGATCCCAAATGGTTGTGTCACACTTTGCACTTCGACGAGACCAGATTAAAGGTCAAAGAAAAGTCGGATGTGTCGGAGATTTCGAAATCTCGTAGAGGAGGCAGAATATCTTCAATTCGAACCGAGCAATGAAGAAAGCAGCAACGACGAAGAGACGGGGGGAAAACATAGGTGACAAACAAGAAGATCGAAACATGAAATAAACAAGACTGACGAGGGATAGCATGGTCACCGCTGTGTGCAGCAAACCGTCATTCGTCATGTTCGGCGGGGCTATTCACCCCAGGGTCAGATGCACAGTCAACCCCTCCGACTGTGCCGCCGGAGGTGGGACTCCCTTGCGCAATCGCGGGAGGCTTGACCTTCTTAGTCCTGGTTTCGCTCTTGCCCGCACGGGATCGCTTCTTGCCAGATGTAGTCGTACCATTCGTTTGTCCTGCAGCTTCCGCAGATTGACTAGTATTCTTCGATGCCTCCACGGGATCAATAGTGGTTACCGGGGTCCCGTTCGGCGGCGGAAATGCGCCTGGCGGGATCGAGGCATAGTGGGGGAAGAAACCCGGAGGCGCCAATGGATAATATGAAATCATTGGAGGAGGATGGTTTGCGCCATTAGCTGCACCTTCAGGTGCAGACTGACCGTCGTGACCAGGAGGTATGAAGCCAGGGGGCGGAGGATAAAAATAGGGATAGAACCCTTCCGGTGGGGGCGGGTAGTGGGATATCGTCTGAACGGTTGGTGGTGGTTGACCACCAGCGGGGGCTTGCGGAGTTCCATTTGTAGCTTGCCATTCGGACTCGCCTTCCGGAGCTGTAGAAGCTTGGTAGATAAGCATGCGTGGCCGACGAGGATTGGATGTACGTGCCCTGGAAAGATTCTCCGGTGTTGGAGTTGGCAGTCTTGCTCTTACGTTTGTACGGGCCGCGCTTGATGCCTTTCTGGCGTTCTTTGCGAACGCCGTCCACGCAAGTGTTTTGAATGCCATACTTGACACAGCGCTCACACGGACGGTGTTCGTCGCAACGCTTGCATGCGTTGGCGCAGTTGGTACACTTCAAGCGAGATCAAAACTATCAAAATGTTCGATGCAGGATCGGAACCAGCTACTCACCGCCATCTTAACCTGCTTGCGCTTTGGGCGTTGCCCGTTGGAGGGAGCAGGGGTTGATTGTGGATACTGCGGGAAGGCTAATTCCTTGACGTAAGAAGATTATATGACCTGCAGAAAATGTACCAACCTTGTCCGGGAGGGGGGGGTGGATAAGGATACATCATTCCGGGGGGCGCTGGAAAAGGAATCACATATTGTGGACCTGGGGGCACGCCGTTGGTATTTTCGCCGTGGTTTGAGTCGGGGGGCTGCGCGTAGTATATCGGGTATCCAGGAGGATAGGCCGCGCCGAGCGGCTGAGCGTACGGAGGCATAGCGGGCGGGTATGGCTGCTCTTGAGCAACGGAGCCAGCATTCTTAGTGGCATCGTTGGCCATCGTGGTTGGTAACAAGAAAAATGACCGGGGCTGGACACGAACAATCTTCTATTTGCGTAAGCAAATAGACGCGGGACGAGGGGAGGGAAAACATGTTTAGGAGAACGTCAGCAGGGCACACGAGGAACATGACGGGGATATGGTCGGATGAGTGTAATATGACACAGGGAGGGATGGCGAGTAGGAGGAGCGACTCACTCCGCTCGAAATTGCCTGTTTTCCGATCCGTCGCCGCTCAGAACTCACGTTCCGTCTCAGCTTGCGTCTGGGCAATCTCTTTTCGTCTTCAGTCGTCTGAGGAGACTGTATTTCTCTGCAAATTCAGTAACGGCAACCGCTAGGCCTACGTTCCAGGGAGACGGTATGCAGTGGTGACTGTGCAAGTGAGGAAAGCCACACGTGCGAACTAAACCTTGTGCCGCGTTTTGGGAATGGACCGTGCGCGTCAGACCGCCCTGGGCATCGCGGACGACGACGACAACGTACGCGCCGGGGACCCAGTTACTCCAGAAAAAAAATGTGCCATAATTACCGTCTTTGACGCCGTCACCCGCTTCTCTTCCGCCACATGATTTCCCTTTCTCCGCCCCAACCACGTCTAGCTCCGCTCGAACGCGGCCCACGCTAGACCATGTTGGTCTGTCTTGAAAATGGCCTACAACTCGCTTTCCGGTTGTAGCCCAACCTAATTTTGTTTCAGCCGAGCAACGACGCTCTCAACCCTCACGCCCCTCTCCTGCAATTCGCCGAATCAAACCTTTCTGGTCTTATCCAACTCGTAACTAGTTCATGCACAACGCGATCGATTTTTCCTTGTCATGCATCTCGCCGTAAATCCTTCTCTGATGTTTTTGATCTAGGCTCTATCCATCACTTCTTCGGACTTCCGCAGGATCGCGGGTGGCCGGACGCAATAGGTTATTGCAACAGATCTTCTCAATACATGTAGTTAGATCGCCGTCCCAAACCTCTGTTCGAGTGTATTCCTCCCTCTGCGACTCAGCCCACTTCATTCCAATCGGCGAAAATAGGAGCAAAAGGCTGTGAAAAAGAATACAACTTAATATGAGGATGTCCTGATCTTGTGCGCCCGTACCACATCAGAGGTCAGCACGTTCCGTTTGTTCCTAGTCACCCTTTTTGTGAATTAAACTTCTGGTTCAAGTCCATATGTGGATGGCTTCGATCTCGCCACCTGATCTACTTACGGCGGGGTGAAATCGCTGGCGTGGCGATGCTCACACCTTCGCCTACATGATTTAGCTGAGTCAGGTGGCGGAGGCTGAGTGACGAAATGTGCACTCTGCCGTTTTGAAATCTGGTCGCAACCAGTCGTATAGTTTATTCCCTCCTAAAGGATACCAGGTATAACCCACACACCCTCATAGCACATCCCCCCATGCTCTATCCTGAAGGGCAAGTAGAATCCGGAAGGTGCTGCATTCGTAACGGAGCGATCGAAGAACCAGGTGAGTCTGGAACACTCCGAGTCCCCCGAACGACCATATCAGCTTTGCGGATAGCTGGCGAGAACGAGATACTGGCACCTCATTCGCCAGGATTGGGACGTAAAAACCTACTGACTCTGAGAAAATTCACGTCGTGAGCTTCCTCCGAGGCGGAATGAGATCCTTGTCCACCACAAGCAACTGCTTCTTTACGTCGTCGGTTGGCTGTCGCTGGCGGTATTTCTAGCACGTTACTCAGCAGAATGGTCATCGTTGATCACACAGCCAAGCCTAAGAACGGGATCCGCAGTCTGGGTTTATGCAGCATCTATCCGATGAATGACACTGGGTGCTTTCGCCTACATCAGGTTGGTTCTGATTGGCAGCGCGAGCAGCTTGACATTGCTCATTCCTGTCGGGATGGCAGCGAGCGGTCCTTTTTGCGCAAAGATGAACTACTTGTAAACATCAAAGCACGCCAGATGTAGACCTTGTTCTATCTTCGATAAAGAGGGTACGTGTATTGACGTCACGGATCTGGGTATGCGCAAACTGTGAGTGTAAGTACCGCGGCGACTGAATGGCACAATGTGCGATCGTAGTGGGCCGGTGAGGTAACGAGTATAGTCCTGAGCATGGGGTTACTCAAAGTCAGTTTGGATGATCGAGAGAGCACACGGCCTCGTGGCCGGGCACTGAGCACTGAGCGACGGGTGCTAAGGTTCAGCGTTCAACTTCCGTCTCTGTTGGGAGATCACCATGGCGCGGTGCCAGTTCTCCACAGTTCCGCAGCATTCGGCCAACGACGCGGTGGCTCGGTGTTAGTCAGCTTCAGTAAAACAACTAGCGAACAGGCCCGCAGGAACCAGCAGGACGAGTCGAGTTAGTGAATCAGGCTAAAGTTGTCAGCACTGGCAGGTACGCAGCTCATACACAAAACATTGGCATAGAAACAGCACCTGTGGTACGCTGCAGATAATCTCCGACTTCTGTTTCTATTGTTTCAGGTGGCTCAGACATCTCCCCCTGATGATACTGAGTTGGGGTCGTGGTGGGTGTATAATGACGTTACCGAATTACGCCCCCCAAGTGTAAACGAAAAGCCTGAGGAAATGAAGGTGAGCCGGTGCGACGCGGGAGTAGATCACCACGCGTCCGAGTCAATGTTTCAACTCTGACCACCAGCCGACTTCGTAATGGAATCATGGTCTATCAGCACGTCAGCGTAGACATCAGGGCATGAGATCTTTACATCTTTGGCAAGCAGGTTGTGACTTGGAAGATATCGCACTAGCTCTCGATGTCATCTCGCGGGGCATCTACTGGCAGTGGTGTCGCACCTTTGACGAACAGACTGATCAGCCGCCTGAGCTAGGTACGTGGGGACACGGTCGAATTGCGTGGTGGAAATCCTTGCCTGCGGTCTTGGGGAGATTTTCAGTCTGACCATTGGTTCTTCACCTTGCATTTCTGTCATGAAATCGATGCGAGACGTAGTAGCGTAGATGAGGCCGGTTGCAATATTTCAAGTCCTTTATTGTCTAGCCAACGACGCAATTCAACTTGAACGTGCAGACTGACGTGCCTTCAGCAATCAGCCAATAATCAGCTGTAACCGAGAGACCTGCCTGTGGTCCTATCAGCTAGCTGTTTCACTGAATGGCACCGCTGTAGTCCCCACTCTAGCTAAGCAAAAACATCTCGATGATCTTCCCAGCTTCAACCTGAATGAAACTATGTTATGTGATGTTTTAACGAATTGATATAAAAGAAAGACGGGACTGCTAGTCGTTGCGAAGAACACCATCGTTCATATCACATTCACGCGACATGTCCTTGAAAACGAACAGACCGGCCTCTAGCATATCCTTCTTTACCCCTGCACAGATGCCTGCAGCGGGCACCGCATATGACCCACAACCAGATGGCAAGCCAATACCAAAGTTGTTCCAGCCCATCAAGGTAAGAGGTACTACATTTCACAATCGTATCTTCGTGAGTGTTTGTCCTCCATTCATGGATGGTCTGGCAGTGAATTGAAACCGAATCACACAGCTGTCTCCGCTGTGTCAATATTCCGCCGAAGACGGTCACTTCACTGCATGACATCTAACTTACCGTGAGTACTGCGACGCATCATGCCAGCAAAACCCCTTACATACATACGGTCGGTGGCATCTTTAATTGGGGTCCTGGGTTGTCCTTCGTCGAGGCAACGACCGTTGCACCCGAAGGACGGACCACACCAGAGGACGCTGGTTTGTGGAAGGATAGTCAGATCGGGCCTCTCAGCAAGATCGTCGAGTTCGCTCACTCTCAGAACCAGAAGGTCGGAATTCAACTCGCTCACGCAGGTCGCAAAGCATCCACGGTGGTTCCGTGGTTGCAGCTTGACTTGGCGGCAACAGAGAACGCTGGAGGGTGGCCTGACAACGTGTGGGGACCCTCGGCGGTGCCGTACAACGATCAGTTTCCTGTGCCAAAAGAGCTTTCCAAGGCCAAGATCAACGAGGTCGTCGTCGCGTTCGCCGACGCTGTGAAACGTGCACTCGAGGCTGGCGTCGACGTGATCGAGATTCACAATGCCCACGGACGAGTACGGGGGTAGCTTCGAGAACCGCATTCGCTTGACCCTGGAAGTGGTCCACACCATCCGTGACGTCATTCCCGAAGACATGCCTTTGTTCCTCAGGTACGCGATCTAATGTTGGCTACCTAGTTCCTCGTCGAGCTCATGGCTTCAGAGTTTCCGCGACAGAGTGGTTGGAAGAGATTCTACCTGAAGAGCCCTCATGGCGACTTGAAGACACTGTCAGACTTGCCGGCATACTCGCGGAACACGGCGTCGATTTCCTAGACGTCTCCAGCGGTGGGAACCACCCGAAAGCCACCATCAAGGGTGGCCCAGTCTATCAAGCGCCGTTCGCACATGCGGTGAAGCAAGTGGTCGGCGAGAAGCTCGTCGTGGCGTCAGTCGGAATGATCACAAATGGCGCGATTGCGCAGGAAGTGTTGAACAAGGGGCAAGCCGACGTCATCCTCGTTGGACGGTACTTCCAGAAGAATCCTGCCGCCGTATGGACGTAAGTCGCCGTGATTTCTCGGTTCAAGTTCCCTTTACGACGGACTTGCCATGTTAGGTTTGCATCAGATCAGGATGTTGCGGTCAAGATGGCTACCCAAATCTCGTGGCCGTTCACGGGTCGTGTTGGATCGAGGAATAAATTGATTTGGTAGCTCGAGGGATGCCTGAGAACGGAATATACCAGTCAGGTACTGATTAGATGCGGGAATTTCTATGCGGTAAGCTCAGTCAGGTACTGCTTGAACCTCAGTCTCTGGGACTCTTGGCAAGTAGTCAATCATTTATGATCTCAATTTTGTGTGGAACAGATCACTTTCCAATTTCCCGTGTTATGGCCACGACATACTTCGAGGGTTTGTTACCAACTTGTCCTGTGCCTTTTTTACAGGCCCTTGCCTCACTTAGGCCGTGCCAGTGGCCAATAGTGGAAACACATATGAGCGAACGAGTGAAGTGGACCAAGCACTATACGAATGACTACGAGGTTCCACTACAGTTATTTCTACGGTGAGCGATGGAGATATATCATAATCATCACACATAACTGTATGCCAGTGGGCTTCAAGTTATAGCCAATCGTGATTTATCGATATCTCTTGCGCTCGGATCGACTCTCACTCCACACGCACAGAATACAGCCAGTCAATCTCAGAAAACGGTCCATTTCATGTGGTTTGTAACAGCTGATTATGGTTTCGACATTCATTCCAGGCGCCTTTATTCTAACACAGTTCCGAGGTGTGAGCTCGTGATCCTGGCGGTACTTCCCGAAACATATGAGCGAGGCGTACGCCGGATATGACCACCTGATGGCAAGTTTGATGTCTCTGGTTAGTGATCCTGCCGCAGAACTCACCTTCATGGTGCTTGGGGGTTTTCCGTAGCTGGTGGTGTTTTATTTGGATTTCGTGCACGCACGCGACGCAGTTGAGCCACAGAAACAGGCCAAGATGAAAGAGACCTAACACACCTCGAACATCTCGGTGCAAGTGTGGACGAGACGTTTTCCTGCTACGCCCTAGTACATCCGAAATGCCAACCTCCTGGTTGAGTGAAACGTGTCGCTGAAACAATGCAATGTGAGTTGGTTTGGATCGGAAATGGCTGACTGGTTTGGTTGTGTAAGTCTCTTATTCGCAGATCGCGAGGTTGCAATTGTAGATATAGAACCATAGAACGCGTTGTATGTGCAAATCGTGTTCGGGATGCCATGATTGCCCCAACTTCTTGAATGGTGAAAATCACGAACGTGAATATTGATATTGTCCTCCGTCTGGCTCGGCGGGCTGTGGCACATTTGTTGTTCGCACTGAAACCGAAACAAAACTTGAGCGATATCAGGGGTGATTATCTTCAGCACTTTCGAGACACATAAAAAGATTGAATCACTGGTGGAACACAACATCTCCCCCACCTACACCGGCTAGCCCACCTATCGGAGCCAACATGCGTCTTGCAATCCTTTTTTTCTCTATTCTTTCCCTTTTTTCAGCTCAAGCACTTGCTGCACCTGTCCAGTGTCAACAGGATCACTGCCCGGGGACAGGTTCAGACCCTACTCACAACTAAACCAACTGGGATGTAGAACACGGCTTCCAAAGGTCTGTGAGTGCATCCATGTACGCGACGACTAGAATGCTTATGATAGCGCTATCATAATGAAATATAGCTCAATTACAGTTCCTGTGATGAATCGGAGCGGTGATGTTGCCAATGGAGCGGTGGATGGTTTTATAAAATAAACTTGTTGGAGTCTTGGCAGTGCCAGTGCGTGCAGGGGGAGAAACGGGGACGATGATGGTTGCGCGTACATAGATGCCAGTGTCTGGTTGCTGAAATGTTTAGCTTGGTGGTGTTATCACCTACCACGGTGTTAGCCACCATAGGAATTTACTCCGTCTGTGGTGTTTGGGAGGTGCTTTGTTTTTTTTTGGACAAGTGATATTATCAAATGGCGACCGACTAATCTAATCCTACTTCATACACTATAGCGAAGGCACCTAGGTGAGCTTCGGTCCGAGGGAAAATGCTCTTACGCACGCCCTGCGGGTGCAGGTTGTGTGGGACTCTGCGAGTTGTCAGTTGCTCCCGGTGGCGGCAGGGGGACTGTGCGACGTGATACCCACTAAAACCTCTAGCTTTGTTTCCCATTGTCTGGGTAATGGATTAGTTGTATTTGTTAGGACAGGTGACCATGTGTGGTGTACTCGGCTGGTCCTCGTTGGGTTGTTTTTGGCTTTAGCTATGCGGCGGTCGATGTCTAGTCTGGCGTTAAGTTTTTCCAGCCATTGGTTTAGGATTGCACATTTGGCGTGTTGGGTGCCCTGGATAACTTTTTCACACCGTAGGGTCCATACTAGGTATGCGGATTCTGATGATGATATTTCGTAGTCGTGCGATGCCTTGTTTCTTGGCAGTTGTATGGCGGTCGTCTGATTCCGTTGGGATAGGTTTGATCGCTCCGTAGCAGAAGATTTGGCCGATGATTGGGGTAGTCCAGGTGTCGTCGTTCGTCTTTATTTGGATTTCGTGTGCGCACGCGACGCAGTTGAGCCACAGAAATAGGCCAAGGTGAAAGGGACCTAATACACCTCGAACATCTCGGTGCAAGTGTGGACGAGACGTTTTCCCACTACACCCTACATCCGAAATGCCAACCTCCTGGTTGAGTGAAATGTGTCGCTGAAACAATGTAATGTGAGTTGGTTTGGATCGGAAATGATTGACTGGTTTGGGTTGTGTAAGTCTCTTATTCGCAGATCGCGGGGTTGCAATTGTAGATATCGAACATAGATCGCGTTTTGTGTGCGAATCATGTTCAGGATGCCGTGACTGCCCCATCTTCTTGAATTGTGAAAATCACGAACGTGAACATTGATATTGTCCTCCGTCTGGCTCGGCGGGCTGTGGCACATTTGTTATTCGCACTGAAACCGAAACGAAACCTGAGCGATATCAGCGGTGATTATCTTCAGCACTTTAGAGACACATAAAAAGATTGAATCGCTGGTGGAACACAACATCCACCTACACCAGCTAGCCCACCTTTCGGGATCAACATGTGTCTTGCAATCTTTTTTTTCTCTGTCCTCTTCCTTTTTGCTGCTCAAGCACTTGCTGCACCGGTCCAGTGTCAACCAGATCATTGCCCGGGGACAGGACCGAACCCTCTTCACAACTAAGCCAACTGGGATGTGGAACACGTCTCCCAAAGATCAGTAAGTGCGTCCGTGTACGCAACAACGTACGGAATGCTTATGATGGAGCTATCATAATGACATATAGCTCAATTGCAATTCTTGCGATGAATCAGAGCGATGATGTTGCCAATAGAGCGGTGGATGGTGTTGTAACATATAAACTTGCTGGAGTCTTGGCAGTGCCAGTGAGTGCAGGAGAAATGGGAACGATGACGGTTGCGCGTACATAGCTGTTTTGTTGCCGAAATGCTTCAGTTTAGCTTAGTACTACTATCCCCTCCCTGAGTGACTTCGTCAGTCAACGACTTCGTCAGTCACATTTGGTCACACTTTTCTCACAGACCGTCATGCCAGCCGAAGTCAAACTCTGCTCGGCAAGTGCAAAGACATACGAGTTCATTAACAGAGTAACTAGGAATTATGATAGCTATAGAAATGTATTCGACAGTGAGAATGGTGATGGGGGAATACGCATGGAGCTGTTGATCCAGGTTAGAAGACGAAGCAACCGGATAGGAATTGTCATAGGTAGTATGATAGGGCCGAAATTGCTGAGAATGACCGTATGTGTAATATATGTCGTGCGGGGGGGAATGATTGTATGTACTGTATAAATCGTGCCGAGACTGCGGCGTGAAAGTCATAGATGGTTGGGTATGATGGGAGGACAGGCCTGTGGTGGCAGAATCGAGTAATGGTGTCCCTGTAGCAGCGGATGCATTGCAAGCACGCATCTTGCCTGAAGGTGCTTGAAAGAGCGCCGCAAATTGAGGGTTTTGGGCGACTTCGGCATGCGAGGGATCAGCGAGGTAATTCTTGATTCGGGCTTTAAGTTCAGAAACAGTTCCATCCCGTGAAATTCCAAGCGCGCCTGCAAGTGTGACATAGTCGTCTTTGCAGCGGAATGTCGATAACCCATCAAACGTCTTGTCCTTGATGTCGTGCTCGATCTTTGATTGACGTGCCCCATCTGCAGCCTTTTTTTCGCTTGCTTTTCTGCATCCACCTTCTCCTTATCTTGCCGTTCTGCCTCCGCCTTCTCGAAATCGTCCCTCAGCTCTGGAAGAGTCAAAAATCTCCCCCGCGTCTTGACTGATTGCCGAGGGCGGTGCTTCTTCTTTGTATTGTCAAGTTCAAGGCGAACTTCAGAGAGTGCCTGTTTCGCCAACGTGCAATGGGTATCAGCAGCTTCGAGTTTCGCCGTGAGTTGGCATTGTGACTCAAGTAAAGCAAGATTTTGCTGATGCGCTTGCTGGAGTTCGGCAAAGAGCTCTTCTTTGCTCGACTGCATAACCTGCATCATGGTCATGATTGCGGGACAGGATGTTGACCGGACATGGTTGCCATTTCATACAATTACCATGTCTGGGGGGGATCCGCTGTCATTGCCTTCAATATCCATCAGATCAAGCCCCAGACTGTCCCCTGCATCAATAGGTTCACCAGAAGTTGGGGTATGAGATGAGGATGGCTCGGATGGATATGATGGTGGGGCATGGGCTGTATTGGAGGATGCACGGCTGGGAGCGAAGTCGATGTTGGTGAAGACTGTGGGATCGAGGGGATAAATTCCTGTATTTTTGAATGATTTCTGGATAAGTTCTGGTGTGATAACATGATGGATTTCCATGTACTCGTGAATGAAGTTGTAATGATCAATTGAGACACCTTCTGCAAGACGTTTATCACAGTGCCTTGTCCAAGCACGTTGAAGTGTGCCGAAGACGCCAACATCGAGAGGCTGTAATTTGTGGGTTGTCTTGGAGGGGAAAGCATAGATAATGATGTTGTGCTTAAACACAATTGATCTGAACTCATTCGTTTCATGGGAATCATGACCATCAAGATAGAGCACAATGGGCTTCGTAGGATTGACACAGAATCTCTCAGCACAAGGAATAAAGTGATGTGTGAACCAATGAACTGCAATCTCACGATCTGTCCACCCAGAGTCCGAGAATGAGACACTGCAGAGATCATTAGAGCCATTAGAATTGTATCACCTCTGTGTATAAATCACTCACCCTCCAACTTTGCCTTCAAGATCTCTGATATCAGGAGGCAGCCCAGTCTTCTGGACAAACCATGGGGGCATCTTGTCACCAGCTGC
>JBBPTO010000477.1:0-29426 GCA_038094155.1 Pulveroboletus cf. aberrans
ACTGAATATCGGGTCAACTCCGAGTAACTCCGGTGTCAGGAGTTGTACTTGGTAGGCGAAAGCTTCGGAGTTGAGCGGAACAGGTCCAGAGTAAGTCGGAGGACCTCGGAGGAGTTATATATTTTGACATCATTCGCCAGTGACTGTTGAGTCTTGACGTGAGTGGAAGGCCCTGAATCCACCATTCACAATGCCTAATCAGTGGAAACCTACGTGTAAGTGGCAAATTCAACTGTCAACCCGAAGTTGATTTTACCATGATGGAAATAGCACCTATAGAGCTGATAGAGCCTCACATACAACGGCTCTGGGCTGCACGTCAGACGGACAAACAGATTGTCGAAGCACTTCAGAAAGTGTTCGATCCAAATCAGTATGGCATTGGGTAAGTTCCTTGTTACTGCTTCATGAAAACTTTCAGGCAAGCTTACTTATGACACAATCTATTGTTAGACTCAACACATTTAAGAAGCTCCGGAAGGAACTGGGTCTGACTCGGGCACGACAGCAACAACACACCCCAGCCTCTATTGAGGCACAGATGGTAAAGTTGTGCAAGACGTACCCCAATGATGGGACTCGAGAGATGGTCAGTCTGTTATTTCATGAGCATGGCCTCAGTGTTCCGAGGTAGGGCATACTCAGCTCATCAGGACTTGAAACATGTCGCACTACTGATACCTTGACAGGTGTGTAATTGGGGAGTATTTCAAGCTCTATGAACCTCACCTCATCCGTGCTCATCAAGCAAACCACCTCCGTCGTCGTCGCTTCTGGGCTGCAGGGGTAAATGACATTTGGGCGGATGATCAGCATGACAAATGGCTATGCTATGGCCTTGGATTACACACTGGCATCGAGCCATTCTCAGGGCATATTTTATGGATGAAGATATGGTATAGTAACCGTAACCCGCAGCTCATTTTATCTTACTATCTCGAACCTGTGGAATCCCTTGGATGTAAGTTTTTGTTCTGACTTCAAATGTATACTTAACACGATTCTTTAGTTGTTCTCATGGTCACGCAAAGTGACCCCAGAACAGAAAACTTCGGTATTGCAAATGCACATACAATGCTGCGACAGATGTACAACCCGGCACTGCAAGGCTTTGTCCAACATCGTTGGATGCATGCAAAGAAAAATATCATGCCAGAGATCGCTTGGTCACAACTTCAGTGCCGTTTCACTTCAGGTTTCGAGGACATACTCGACGAAGTTGTGTGGGCTGGGTGGTATGATTGAAAGAGAAGACGAGAACAGCTAGATGAAAGGAATAGGATTGGACTGGTAAAGACAAAATATCGAAACCGAGGAAACAATCCTCAAACTACCTACGTATATATACTGACTAGGGTCGGGGATATTGTTATAGGGTAATGATATCATACATGCGTCATTGGGCTAGGCCCGAACTCTTTACCTCTACCCTAAACCCTTCTAGATCCTTCTATACCAATATGGGGCGAGAATCGGAGATTTCTAACATCACCCCCTTTTCAAGGTGAAGCGTCCTTGATTCGCATAGTTTCGGCGAGAGGGATTTCGAACATCGAGTCGGGATACTTGTTATACCGCTCTTGGAATTGTTTGAAGTGACCGGTGTGGAAGAGTCCGGTCGGGGTCGGAAGGGGGATTCCTCTGCAAGTGGGGCAGGAACACGGCTTGTCCGTACGCATTTCCGCCTGTGGGGAAATGCGTGGTTCGGTAGATTGTCGAACCTTCATTTGCTTCTGCGGACGCGGGGCAACTGGGTGTCTCCGATGGAATTCGGAAACTGCGTCTGGTGCATTGGCAAGTTCGTTTGCTGTTTTCCATTCCCGTTCTTCTCGTGGGAATCCTTTCCAATGTACGAGATACTCGATGTTTCCCCTTCTTTCTCGGGAATCTACGATGTACTCAATTTCTTGTTCTTCCTGTTGATTAACCACCACAGGAGGTGGTGGGGGAGGGGTCTTTTGAGACGGATATTCACCCTTCGTATAAGGCCACAGTTGTGATTCATTGAAGACTGGATGAATGCCTCGCCATTGTCGATCGAGTTTAAGTTTGTACGCCGAGGCGCCTACTTTCTCAATGACCTTGAATGGGCTGTATCGTTTATCATCCAACTTCTTTGATGGCCGATCCGATTGAATGTATGGGGCTTCGATCAGAACTAAATCTCCGGGCTTATAATCCACCTTTTTTGCCACAGTTCGATCGTGGTACTTTTTCATCAACATCGCCGTGTGATTTAGGGCACTCTCGGCTTTGCCTCAGACTTGTTTCATGTGGTCTACGAAGTCCTTGGCTGCTTCGTTTCGCACTTGTCATCGCTTCGAACCAATGACTGGTTGTTGTCCGTAGTTCAGAATGAACGGGCTATATTCCGTTGCTGACAAGGTTTTTGAGTTATGCGAAAACTCCGCGATGGCTAGCCATTCGGCCCAATCGGTTTGTCAATGATTGGTATAGATTCTCAGATATTGTTCAACCTCTGCGTTGAATCGTTCCGTTTGTCCGTCGGTTTGTGGGTGATATGCGGTCGACGGGTTTCCTTCGATCTTCAGCAGGGTGTACAAGTCTTTCATGAATGACGACACGAATTGTGAACCTTGGTCGGAGATTACTTTCTTTGGGGTGCCATGGAGTTTGAATATATTGTCCCTGAAGAGGGTGGCTACGCCCATCGATTTGACAGTGTTCGTTGTCGGCATCGCGTGCATCATTTTCGAGAATCTGTCTACCACTACGAGTATGGCATTTTTGCCTTGAGATTCCGGTAAGGGACCAATTAGATCCACCAATATCTCTTCCCACGGTGAGGTTGGCGTGGTGTGGGGATGGAGTGGCGTTGCGTGACCCTGTCTTTTGGGTTTGACTTTCTGGCATGTGTCGCATCCGCTCACGTATTTAATTACGTCTTTTCGTAGTGTAGGCCAGTAGTATTTTCCCATTATTAGGTTGCGCGTTCGGCATGCTCCGGGATGTCCCGTGATTGGGTGATCATGGTTTGCACGAAGGATTTCTTCTCTAAGTGTGTTATCGTTCGGGACGTAGAGCAATTCTCGCCAGTAGACGACTCTGTCTTTTTCCGACCATTGTGTGGTTGGCTTTTTAAGGCCTTCCCTTGCGAACTTTTCTCGTTTGTGCTGCAACTTGGTGATGCGTTGTTTGACTGATTTAGAGACCGACTGGATGAAAACTGCTTCGGGAAGTAGGATTTGACTTTTGTTGTCATTTTCCACCCCCTTTTCAAAGTCTGGCCTCCAGGACAGAGGGTCAGCCGGGTTACTTTTGCTGGGTCGATGCACAATTGAGAAATTATATTCTTGGAGAATCTGGGACCATCTCGCTTGTTGCCGTGATAGATCCTGGAGTTTACGGAAAAATTCCAGGTTCTTGTGATCCGTCCAGATCTCAAAGGGATGCGTGGCACCCAACAGGTAATGACGCCATTCTTTGATCGTGTGGATTATCGCGAGCATCTCCAGGTCTGCGGCGTGATAATTACGTTCCACTTTATTTAGACCGCGGGAGATGAAAGCGATCGGTTTCCATGCGTCGTCCTGTTTTTGGGTGAGCACAGCACCAATTCCGATACCCAACCCGTCCGTCTCGATTTGGAACACGTCTGTGTCTGTTGGGATCACGAGTGGAGGGCTCGTTATCAATGCTTGCTTTAGCGATTCATAGGCTCGCTGAGCCTCTTCCGACCATGCAAAGTCCTTCTTTTCGGACGTCAATGCATTGAGTGGGCATGCGATTTTGGCGAAATCCTTTACGAAGTGTCAGTAGAAATTGAGAAGCTGAGGAATGCTTGGACTTCCTTTTGCGTCGTTGGGACTGGCCACTCTGCGATCGCCTTGGTCTTGTTTTGGTCCATTTTGACCTCGTTTTCGGATACGATAAGTCCGAGATACTCAGTTTCCGTTTCTTCAAAATCACATTTTTCGTGTTCAAGGTACAGATGGTTCTCTCTAAGTATCTGTAGTACTTCTCAGACTATTTGTTGGTGTTCTCCCAGTGTCTTTGTGAAGATCATTATATCATCCATGTAGACGATGACTTTTCCTCGATTGATAAGATCTCGGAAGATGTGGTTCATCATCGTCTGGAATGTTGCCAGAGAATTCGTTAACCCGAAAAACATAACCAGGGGTTCAAAGAGACCGCGATTGGTCCTGAACGCTGCCTTCCATTCGTCGCCTTCCTTTATTCGTACGTTATTATATCCCCATCGGATGTCTAGTTTGGTAAAGAACTTGGCGGATTTAAGCTTGTCTACCAGTTCCGTGATGAGGGGTAGGGGATACCGATTCTTTATTGTTACGTTGTTTAACTTTTGGTAATCCTGTACGGGGCGTAGGCGTCCATCTTTCTTCTTGATGAAGAAGAACGCCGAGGCGAAAGACGATTTGGATGGTCTTATATGTCCGGATTTGAGGTTTTCCTCTAGGAATTTGTCGAGTTCCTTTTGCTCTGACAGGGACAAATTGTACGTTTTGCAGTCGACCTTGTGATCGCCTGGTTTTAATTTGATCGCGTGGTCCCATGGTCGTCTCGGCGGCAGGGCATCGAACGATTCTTTTGTGAAAACATCATGGAAGTCATGATAGACCTCCGGTACTGCTTCGAAGAACGTTTTCTTTTTCTTGGCCATGTTGGCTGCTGCTGCGACATTGGTTGCAACGTTTCTGACGTAGGTGTCGAGGTTGATGTAAAATAGTCTCTCCCCCTCTTCTACGGGGATGTCGTCCTCGTCATCGTCACAATCGATAAGTTCAGGCGTGTGGTCGTCTTCACACCTAAACACTATTTCTCCGGTTTTCCAGTTTATTTCCGGATTATGTTGCTTCAGCCAATTGAAGCTGAGAAAGACCGGGTTGGTGCCCAGGTCTGCTACTGCGAGGGTCACTCTTTCTTTGTGCCCTGCAACGTTCAATTCTGCGAGTATGAAATACTTGATCTCGCCGCTCGAATTCTTTGATCCGTTGGTGTTGTAGACCGGTATCGGCCTTGGCAGTTTATGGGTCTGCAAACCCTTTTCCTTGACGAACAATCTGTCTATCGTGGTGCCCATGCAGCCACTGTCTATGAGCACTTGAACTTCGAACAGTCGCACATCATCTGTCTGCAGAGAACATTTAATTTCCAGAGACTTTTTGCTTCTCTCGGAACGAATGTACTTCGGTTTGTTGTGAAGTTCCGCAATGACGTAGTGCGCTTCCATGTCGTCCATTGCACGAAGGCGGGTGACGAGATCTCTATCGACTTCTCCGCGTCGCATGTCGTGGACGAAGAACCTTAGATGCTCGAGTGCTCAGTTCTCGTCTTTGATCATGCTTTGACAGATCCAGTCGACCAGGGGACTACCGTATTAAAGGACGGTTTGCCTTTCTCTCTTGCTGACGACCGCGTCTCCCTTGGGGTCCCTACCCTGGGGCTCGACGTCGCGTCTCGCTTCAAGATTTTAATTGAGCCGGGCTCCTTTGGCACTTCAACTGCCACTGCCAGACTCTCGACGATTTTGCGCTTAGGGCTGCAGGGTATCGTCACTCCTGCTTCGGTTCCGCATTTCCCCTTGGGGGGATTTGCGTACTTCGTTTGCTTTTGTTCGACCGGTGCAACTACTGGCTTGGGTGCCTTTACCGCCGTTGCTCGCCACGGAATACTGGGCGACGGCAATCGGACATTGGGGCTTTTATCGGTCTCAGGAGTCTCTTCGATAACTAAACTCGAATATTTATTTGGAGTAGCTAACATCGAGACAATGTCCTTAGGCACATTAGATCGACCTGTATCTATGCGCCGGTTCCAAAACCCTGTGCTTCCAATTCCTTACATAGTTTCTCTAGTTCCTCGAGGGAACTGTATTCCAACTTTCTGCCACAGAGCTCCATTGTACGTATCTGTCTTTGGCGCAGGCAGAAGTGTTCTTTGCATGGCCAGGTGCCTCCACACTTAACACACAGTCCTTTAGCTCGGGCAGTTCCGATGTCCATCGGAACTCCTTGTCCTCCGAACACCCCTGTTGCATTTGGATGAACGGTGGGAGGTTGACTTGCAGGAGCGGCATGCGGGGCACTCACCGTAGCCAATGCGTTTGCAGCAGGCTTTGCCGCCACTTGTCCACGAAAGGACCACTTGTTCTGCTTGCGGGCCGCTATCTCGTCGAGGATTATTTCCGCCTTGACGAGCTCGGTTTCCCAAGCCGCGATATCGTAATTGTCGATCATCTTGGGTTTGTTTCTTTCAACGTACTCGACGATGTCGTTCTTCACTCCATTTCTGATTATTTCAACCAACATCCGCCCGTGAGCTCAGGGCGAAGGGTTGTAGTTGGCCTGGATGACCAGGTGTTGCATCTTGGTGAAGAAGTCCTCCACCGTTGTACCCTTAGACTGGTATAACTTCTGCAATTCCTTGGCCGCATCTCGGGCCATTGACGCTGGCTTGAACGTTTTGTTCATTGTTTCTTCGAACTGCCTCCACGTCAGCTGATGGTAGGTGTTCTTTTCCACGAGCAGGTCTGACATCCTGCCGGCTGCGTTTTGTCCTTGACAGTACGAAAGGACGATGAGAATCTTTTGGCGATCCGACGGTTGTGTCGGAAAGCTGGCGAGGTACAGCTTCACTGATCGCCACCATTGCACGAACCTTGCCTTGTTGCCATCAAAGGGCTCAGGCTTGGCCGTCACGGATTTCCTGGTGTTTTCTTCTTCGGGTGGAGGCGGCGTTACGGGGCACATATAGATGTCCTGGTCTTCAAACCTGTCTACCTCGAGCGGTAGAGGTGGTTCAAAAACTTTATCCGTCTCAATTCGCCGTCGAAAATAATATTCTTCGTATTGGCAGGCAAATTCGGTAGTGGTGGTGGCCCTCGGCCATCGTACAATTGTTGGAAGGGCTGTTGCCTTGCCCTTATCAACTCTGGGCACAGCAGCGGGGGGATTGGTACATTTAACTGTGTCAGCACGGCCACGGCCCAGTCTGCCTTCATCCTCAAGCTGCTGTAGGATGTCGGCTGTGGTTGCCCCAGGTTTCATAGCAACTGGTGCAAAAATAGTTGATGCTCCCTGACTAGAGCTTCCTTCGTCGCTAGGTTCAGTGCGGGATACTGTCCTGAGCTGCTCTCTAGCTTCAGCTCGGGATGCACCTCTGGGATAAGGTTCAGAATCCATTGTCTCGATGCTGATTTGAGACGGTTGTAGACTTCTTTGGGGGAAGTGGGTAGCAAAGACACGATTGATGATGGTGAGGAATAGGGCTAATCTGAAGAGGATTTGCCAAAGCGTGATGGTATGACATTGGACTTCGGGCACTACCCCTACTGGAATGGGAAGTGGATGGGATGCAGGAGCAAAGGCTCGACCGCTTAGATTTCTTTCTTTTCTAACCCTCCACAGGCAGCTGTAGGAAAACCCTTGACGACGAAGAGGAATGTGCTGACGTGTTCCTCATCGAGGTTTCCGGGCAATCACCCACCGGACAACACTCAAGCCTTACGGCAAATATTCAGTGTCAAGAGGGGTGTGTGACGCTATGCACACGTGACGTTGTAGGGTGATCACGCAAACCCTGGCAATTGGCTTCCGCTGTGCCAAGCGACCCCTTGAGACCGTGGGGGTGGTCAAAAGGTGACCAACAAATGTTATCCTTATTTATAATGGCAGACGACCGTATGTGCAAGCGTGTGGAGGGTGCTTTTCCCTATGAGCTATCACGTAGCAACCGTGTGTTTCGGTACAACCGCGAAGTATGAAAACTTCGGTCTCCTTAACCCTGGAGCCCAGGTGTATACACCATACGCAGGTGCGAGCGTGGGTAGAATGGAATCAAAGGTATACGATGTTAATCGTGCCCCGAATTATAGATCAGACCGTATAGGCTCATCACCGACAGAAGCACGTAGTCGCGTTGCCAATGACAAGGTATGAAGGAGGGATAAGAGAACAACGAGGCGCTCACTGAGTCCCCGAAGGCTGGTTTCAAATGGAGAGAGTAATGGGCTTGAAGAGTGTGCCTTCTCGTAGCAGTAAGGTGGCTTCAAGGGCATTGAGGGATGGTTTCGATATTATGAAAGAGAAGATGAGAACAGCTAGATGAAAGGAATAGGATTGGACTCGTAAAGACAAAATATCGAAACCGAGGAAACAATCCTCAAACTACCTACGTATATATACTGACTAGGGTCGGGGGTATTGTTATAGGGTAATGATATCATACGTGCATCATTGGGCTAGGCCCGAACCCTTTACCTCTACCCTAAACCCTTCTAGATCCTTCTATACCGATATGGGGTGAGAATCGGAGATTTCTAACAATGATACACATAATACCTTACAAGTGTAAGTGCCATTTTTGATATTCTTTTGTATCTACTAACCGTGATATATCTTACTCGACAGGATGGTTTTCCATTGGGTCTTCATCCCATGGCTCCAGTAGGAGCTGGACAACTACAAGCAATGCATCAACCTCTCCCGTAAACGGCACAACAGTAACAAGGTGATGCAGAATTTGTCTAGAATGTCTTCATATGCTGACATCTCTCAGATACTCCCACATGGTGTTCCGCAGCTCATTCACGAGTCACCAGAAAATTATGGTGCCCTTGACTTCAAAGTGTGTACTTCTGAGTCACCTCGTTACTTCTAGGGGTCAATTACTTAATATATAAAATTAGATCACGGTTGATCAAACAGCACTTGATCATGTTCGTCAGCTTTATATCAAAGAAGACCATATTGTATTTGACCTCGTTCCCCTGGCTCTCGACACCTTCATTCAAGATTGTTACCAGCATATTGGTTCACCATAAGTCAATCATGATTCTGTGTGGACCATCTATAGGATGTTGCTAAACGCCTTGCAACAGCATGACCAACACATCTGACTCCAACAGATCCTTTCGATTAGGGATGCAGACGAGCTGGAGCCTCAAGGCAACCGCTGGGAGTTTGTCCTTGGGCAAAATCTCTTCGAGAACAAAGAAGGATACATGGGTGGTGTAGCAAATGGCAGGGGTCTTTGTAAGTTCATGTTTACATCCAATTGCTCTCGTCTGTTATTAACATTCACTTAGAAGTCGAGCACCATCAAGCCTTGGACGAGATGGAGGTGGATGATGTTGTACTTCCTGACTCAGGTGCTGGCAATGAAGACAATATGGAGATGAATGAAGCGGCGGTGCTTCTAGACCGCTTTTCTGATGACGAAAACACTTAGTACGGTTACGATGGCACATAAATAGCAATAGCACTTTGCAGTACGTGTATGGTACATGAATCCTCATATGTAGTACATAGAGCCATCGGCCGAAAGGGTGTCTGAGGGGTGTCATAAATGCGAGCGATCTTATTCCCTATTCCTTGTGCCAAATGTCGGAGGGCGAATCTGGTGATCCGCAATCAGCATGGCTGTCCGTGCTTCCATAGAACTCTGATGTTTCAGAGGTTTTATTGATGTCCTGAAGTTGCCCCTGTCAGACCATAGTTTGTGTATAGGGTATTGAAATGTGGGTGATTCCCTGTTGGAGATGAGAGCAATTGCTGTGAAGACTGAGTGCCAATGATGAAGGACCTCATGTAGATCTGACACTTCATTGTCTCCTCACAGTGTTTCAATAACACATTTTCTGGAAGTGTATAGTTCTGGATGAACAATAGTGAGCAATGCATTGAGCAGTTTTTCATTGTGTTCATTTATCTTCAACCATTCCATTGCATGGCCCCTGATTTTCTGCAGAACTGGTGTTGAGCAAGGAAGAAACTCTGCTGTCTTCAGCTATTAACCACCTTCCATGTCAATTCACCACAGGCTTATTTCATGTCCTTGTTGATGCCATGTGGGGGATACATTCAGATATCCCGAAGTCACAAGAGATTTGTAGTACTTTGGGTTGGTTCTCCATGACTTGACATGTATGTTTGGCAGCAAAGTAAGTAGTTATTGAGTGATTCTTGTGCTCACAATGATGTCTGACTAGTGACAACATATATAGAGTGCATGATAATTTGAGCAACAGAAAAATACCTACCTGTCTCTTCAGCATAATGATTTCGGATAAATACCAACAGAGGATACAATCAGAGTCATCAACCACAACAAGTGGACTTGTCAAGATTGCTGGTGCTGGTTTTCTGATATAGTGATACAAGTTAATGGGTGCAAAATTCTCCGCCAACTGATGTTCAAGTTCTAGATGTCAACTGTCACAATACATGCCCATCAATTTGCTGTAAACTTCGGCTTCTCATGGGACATGAACTAAGAAGGTGTTTGATCAGAGTTTTGGAAATCATTTACTCCTCACATTTATTGTTGTAGGCTGACTCTAATATGCCAGCCATGTGACAATGCTCCTTTTGTAATGATATGTTGATGGTAAGCCCTTCCTTAATACAGTGCTTTGTGAGTGATGAAAGAAACATTTTCTGATGGAGTGACATGGGGAAATACAATGCTGGACCAGCTGAGTTGCATTGGTGAACAGGCACTTCAGGACTAGTCTATGTCTTTGCATCATCACCAATGAAATCATTTACTAAGGACAAATCTACAAATGACAGTCAATGATTATGTATTTTTGCAGGAGAGATGGTTGCTACCACTTTCACCACAATGCATCCTCCAGTGACCTTTCTGGAGCTGTTAAATCAGACACTTCAACATTGGCAGTATCATTGTTCCCAGCATAGCAATCTGTGAAACCTTTTTGAATCCATTAAATCTTAGTTGATTCAGCAATAAATACTTATGTTCACCTTCCAGTTCCTCTGGGGCATTTGTCCACCATTTGTCCTTGTGGAACTGCCTGCTTTTGCAAGATGTGATGTGGTAAGGAGGGTGGCCATTGGCAGCCATTGTTGCCACCAGTTGTCTAGTTACTTCATCATCCCACCTCTTCTTCTTCTCACCCTGTTTCTCCTGCCATAATTCATACCATGGTGGTCCAGCATAGATATGCTGTATAGAAGCTAAGCATATGAAGAGAGGAAGGAGTTTCTGTTACTCACAGTTTTGATTGGTAACTTCTTCTGAGCCTTCCTTGACATGTAGATAGTGGCAATTTCCCAGTCTGCTCACAGTTTGTCATCCATGCAGGCAGCAATGGTAATGGTGTAGATTTGCTATATGAGTATTAAGTGAAAGTCATAACAAAAGACAGAATTCACTCACACACCAAGCTGGCAGTCTTTTCTCTGCCTTTTTTGCCACTTGTGCACCTGCAAGAACCCAGTACTCAGTTCTTGGTCTGTCACAAGGGAGCAGCCATAATGTTCACCATTCCCAGAGTTAGTTGTGAAGGAGATTGAGGTGAGGTAAGACATGATAGCGAGAATTACCAAGCATGGCATGAGTATTTGGGTTGTCATGGTTTGGTGAGGCTATGAGGCCATTCGCCAGACAATAGTCAGAAACCTAATTCAATGAACAATAAACAGGAATTCCCAGCTGAATGTTCAGTTTCAGATTGTATGTTTGTGAGTCTATTATGGCAACTCCATGAACAACAGGTAGATATTTTCATATCTGACCCACTGAGCTGTAGATTCACTGGGAATATCATATCCATTGTGCCATTGTGCCACTGCCATGACTCTTGCCCTGCAGCCTTCACAGTGTTGTCCACCTTGCTTTAGTGCCTTCACACACCCTTGCACAACTACCTTGCCTCACTTGCCATTCCACACACTCCCATGTTTCCTCACACCGCTGACTTCACTGAAGCTTTTCCCTCATCTACCTCGCCCTCCTTCTGTCCACCTTGCCATCTTTATCTCACCTTCTCTCTCACACTCTTGCTGTGGTGTGGTCATTGGTACATCCCACCATGCACTTCACTGTCACCATCTTGCCCTCTTTCTCAAATTCTTGCCATCATACCATCGTCCACTTTATCATGCCATCACTTACCTTGCTTGCTTGCCCTCACTGATGTGCATGAATTCACCCTCTCCCAATGATTGTTATGATGGTCTATGCATGGTATGTCACACTACTCCTCAGGTTCTATTTCAGTTCCATTGCATGCCATTCCCCCCCACTTTCCCCTAACATTCTGTCATCTATTATAGGTATCATCCTCATTCTTTGTGTGCACCAGTATCTATCATGTTTTGTCTTTTCTAACATCTGACATACTACTTTGACACCTACAGGACAGGCTATGAGTGCTGCATGTACTGGTGAACCTGACATGCCTTCATGGTGTTAACCTCAATCTTCACACTTCCACCTTCATGCTCTTGTCCAACTTCCAACTCCCATGCTCATACTTGCCTTCTCTCTGTTGCACCATCATTTTCTGCCCACTTCACTGGCATGCCACCCATGTCATATTATTATGACGATGATGTCAATGACATGACAGTCACCACAGTGCAATCATCATTTTATCATCATTGTCATTGTAATCTGAGTCTTGTCATGCCATCTGCCACATTATAGCTGCGTATTACTACCATGGGTTACAAGTGATTAGGGTACTGCAGACAACACAGCTACTGGTGAGGATGACACAACAAGATAGCTATCTGGAGAAAGAGGCATTGAGGAGATGTGCTGATTGGCATAGCAGGTGTCTGAGGGAATTGGTTAGTTAAATTAGATGGCAAGACAGATGACAAATGGTGAACCAATAGGTGAAGAGGCTGACAGAGTGTATTGGCAGGTTGGTGAAAGATCCATAGATGTGATGGGTCAGCTGGCAATATGGAAGACAAAGAGAGAATAAGCTGTCAGGTGAAGGGTGATGGCAGAGAGGACAACCAAGCAGGTGAAACATGTATGTGACATGGAAGACAGGTAAGAAGACACAGAGGATGGGCTGGCAGGTGAAGAGAGATGAGCTGACAGGTAAGATAGGGGGTAAGGGCTGATTGGTGAGGTGGATGTCAGATAGGACAGGCCAGTCAGCAAAACTTGCACTGTAGGGATGGGCCCACAGGTGAGATGAGGACCAGTATGCTTGAATCTGACATTGGCCTGTCAGTGTTTGGCGGAGCACCTCATGTCAGCCAATCTGTCATCAGAGATAGGGGATAAGGGTCAATTGGCAAGGGAATGTCAGAGAGGATGGGCCAGTCAGCAAAACTTTCACTGTAGAGATGGGCCCACAGGTGAGATGAGGACCAGTATGCTTGGATCAGACATTGGCCTGTCAGTGTTTAGCAGAGCACCCCATGTTGGCCAATCTGTCATCAGTGGTAATTATATTACATCAGCTGGCATTGGCTAGCCAGAAATCCACAGAGTAATGGCACATTTTCTGGCTGGTCTTTGTTGGAAAATAGTTACTGCTTTATGTGGGACTTCATGAGATGCCATACATAGTCTTGCTGTAGTAGTTGCATGATTTGATTTGATCTCAATCCTTGTCATGCTTAGGATGGGATTATGTATGTACTCTTGCCATGTCTGATTTTTTAATAGTATTATATTGAACATCTGAATGATATCTTTCTTGGCTGTCTTCACATATGAATACAAGTATTGGTTCATTGACAGATAGAACACAAGGATGTCCTCACTCTTGTCTATCAACTCTATGTGTGACGACCACATTGAATCAGCTTGATGATGATGATGACAGATGTGACTCACCTTTGATATATACTGTGACCACCTATAGTTCATACATCTTGACCAACCCTTGTATCTCCTGAAATTCCTTCTCCATCTGGCTCAACTGTGATTTGAGTGACTTCAGCTCATGATGTGCTACCTCTACATCTGTCTTGTGGTCCTGTAACCATACATATATCTCCAATACTATATATGTTAATGCTTGACAATACTCATTCATGATGTTTCACAGGTACTTCTGACTTTTTGAAAGATCTGCATCTCATGTTGGATCATACACATTATTTTTATCATTTTCATAAGTGAATCACTCTTTGTATACCACAGTCCATTGTATTTCCATTCATACATAAGTCTGTATGGAATTGTGACAAACTTTCATTTCCATGGTTTATAACCTCCATTTCATACATACATCACACATTACCCATCTTGATCTCAATTGCTAATGCTGATCAACATACATTTGTCCTCTCAAGCCCTCAAGCCATCCCTTCTTTCCATTTATCTCTGACTCATTTGACCCCTCATATTTGAGCTTCTCCCAGCCTCCTTATTTTTACTCAACACATTGATCAATGTTCTCTCCTCTCCTTATCTTTGCTTTCATTGCCTTCCTTTGTTGTTCCATCATATTTATCATTGTCCTTTATACTTATCCTCTCTTGTCATCTCAACAGTTTGTTCATATCAAGCTTACACCAGTATCATTCAAACCAATCCATCATGTCCAGTGATAATCTGCCATATGTTCCATCATCAGCATATTTTCTGTTTCTGTTCTAATCAATCCACTCACTTGTTTACTCTTGCATATCTCTGATCAACCTCTTTCATCATATCATCATCTCCTCATCCATGTATCTCTTTTCATCCTCTGACTATTTTTTTTCCAATTAATTGATCACTCCTGTCATATGTTTCAGTATATGAAACATCATATAATTTATTGTGTAATTTATATAAAATGGTGTATTCCTTGCATTTTATTTCATCTATTTCAGTATCACCATTGTTTTTTGCTGATAGAGAGAATACTTGAAGATTTGTTATGCCATGATTAATTGCTCTTGTTTGTTGTCTGATGGGCTATAGAATGTCCTCCATGTTGACACAAGACATGTTCCACAGAATGAGTGCCCACACTCCACATTTATGATTGCTGCATGCACTTTACAGTTATCTCTCATCAGTATCTTCCATTTCACTCACATTCACTCACATTCACTTTATACATATATCTCTGCATGCACTTTTTGTAAGTCTCTTTTCTTTTCTTTCAGTTCACTATCACTGACATGTAACACTTAAATTTGTCCTCCAAGATCTTCTTCACATATTCCACCATTCTAAAATCATTCATCATTTCTGCCTCATCATCTCTTCTCTCCAGCGTTCTATTCTTCCAATTCTATTCTTTTTTTTGTCATCCTTATACTTTCTTTCAATATCTCAGTTTCTTCTTCCGACTCTCTTATCCTCTCTTTCTCCTTTTCTTTTTCTCTCACCTTCTCCATCATCTCCTCCTCTCTCTCATTGCATCCACCCATATCCTCATCTTTATCTTCATTTTCTTCATAACTTTCTATCTCATCATCTGACATTCTAAGTTTTATTTAATTTCACATCCACATTCATATTTACTCACCTTTTGTATCTGCATGGAAGGTTGGACACAATAAAAAGTCATCAAAACAGGCTGTGTCAGAGATCAGACATGAATTTACAACATCAATGTCTCAAATAAGATTTATTCACATGATCTGAGTTTGCTAAATATTGCAGCATTGAGTGGTCATGAGATGATATTTCAAATTTTGAATATGGCTCATACAGTCTCAGAAGTAATATTTATCAGTTGTGTTTTAGAATTGAACAGAAGAGCAGATTTGATTTCACTGTAGTGATTTCTTTCATCTAGTTTAGATCAGGGAAGCTATTTGTAAAGTCAAAAACCACTTCAAAAGATACCTATGTGGGAAAAATCTGATGTCCATGCATGCACTTCAGCTTGACAGTTCTTTTGGAAGGTCAGAACTTCAATGAAAGCAATATTTTTTGCTCTCAACATCTGAAGGACTTAGTTGTTTGCAAAGTCAAATCTTTATCTTATTTTATCATTGACATTTTCACATATTTAGATCTCTAATGATCTAGCATCATCACCATGCACTCCTTTCGCCCTTCTGCTCTTTATTTTCATGCTGTGGATGGCTATACTTGATTTTCAATTTATTAATCTTCTCTTCCATTCCTTGGCTATGCCATTTCATCACTGCTTCTTCAATTCCACACAGTCTTGCAGGCAGTGTTTAATCTTCATCCTACTATATGCAGCTGAGCTCCCAAACATGTACAATCATAGCAGTAGTATATAAGGACCTCAGTCTAGTCCTTTTGAAGTTCTTTCAAAACTCCTACATAATAACTCTACCATCAGATGCTCCATCTAGCAACCTAGGCAGCTTCCTACAAGTTATAGAGTTTTGGCCATTTCATTAGGACTAGACTTTCAATTGCCTACCTTGCTACTTGCTGATGCAAGTACATATCAAATTCAAGGATTGTTGTATGCTACTTGAAGAAGCAGTACAGTGTCAATCACCTTCCACAGAACTCTCCATTCTTGGCCTAATCCTGCCTTTAGACATATAGAGCCACCAGCCCCTGAGCAGACTCCTCCAGCAGATCAGAACGTAGCACAGAGTGTGGAGAGGACCCCAGCACCCACTCTCTTACTGTTGTAATAAAATTTAAGGAACTTATCACCTGAGTCCAAAGGATCCTTTCAAGCACATGAAGTCATAGGCTGGATTATCATGGCCATACAATCTCTCAACCCTGTCCACTTATTCACAAGGGCTCCATCTTTCTCACAAGCATCAGAGATAGACCAGGATGACAACATCAGAGATCGCTCTCCACTGAGCAGTGAAAGACACACCAGTATCAACAGGTGGTTACAGACTTAGAACTTCACTGTACCCCATCCGTCGACACACGTTCTACTGCATCACTGTCATATCCCGTCCATCCGACCCAACTCCGACCTCCGGAACACAACTCCGCTCATACCTCCGGTGCATTCTCTGTCAATATGTAACTCCGTTCCTCCGGACAACTCTTAGATTTCCTTACGTATGTTCCTTGTTCCGTATTTAGTATAGTCTCGCCTCTCTGTACCATCCGACACTGTGTAGCACAGCTCCGGCCTGTTCCTGGCCCGGAGCACAGCTCCGGCATATGACCTCTCCGACTCCGTCTTACTTATCTACATAGCCCTCCGTTACTAATCCGCAGTCACTCCGACATATATATACTCCGACTTCTGTATGTAGATACCTTAGGCTGAATATCGACTTAGACAGTCCTCTGTTCAACTCCGAGTTCCTCCGATGCGTCTCCGACCAACGAAGGCCGTGACAGTGCGAAGACGTGACACATAAGTCCTGCGTCAAGCCTTCACTCCTCCGGACGCTACCCTCCGGATGTCCGACCACCTCCGGTGTTCGTTCCCCCTTGACCTCCGATCTCCGACCGGAGTTTGAGCGGAGGATGTTCCGGTCTTAACAATCACCTACAAGAGAAGAACTGCAACCTGCTGTTAAGAGAGAGCGCTTGCATACAGTGGTAAGGTTACCAAAGAGAGAAAGAGAACAAGAGAAGCCAGAAGTGGAAAGGCTGTCAAAGAAAGTAAGAACAGTAAAAAAGCTGAAATTTGGAGAGATCTGAAGAGAAATTTTTGGAAGTCTCTGCTCTCTCAATCTTAACCAGTTTTTACAAATCAACCTCTGCCCTCAGAGGAAACTACAAATCCCTCAGTAGTAGAACACATTGTGTTAATCCTACTCCACTTCCTCTTCTATCATGTCTGGAGAACAATCCTTCTATAACATCATGGCTAATCCTACCATCTGCCAAGAGCAGAAACTCAGGTCTGCAGTGGACCAAATCCTAGCACTTATGAACAGCATGGCAGTCACCACAAACAGGGCCAATGAGGCCAATGAAGAAGCTGCTCATATATGCAGCAAAATAACAAGGTTGGAAAAAGACCTGGCCACTGCACAAGTGGATAGTACCTCATCATCCAGAACTTCACACCAGAAGGATTACCAACCCTCCTCGATGAGGAATAGAAAAGTGGTTGTATTTGAAGACCCTGGGAGCTACAATGGTTCAGTAGCAAAGTTCAAAGAATGGTAGGCCAAAATGAAGGCATGGCTCAACATTAACCAAGAGGTCATTGACCCTGAATCATATGATGCCATTGCTGCAGTACTATCCTGGCTCAAAGGGCCCAAAGTCAGGCCATTTGCACAAACCCAGCTAGCCAAAGAAGAAAACTACACCTGGGCCACATTGGCCATCAAAATGGAAGCACTCTTCCATCCTACCAGCCAAGTCAATTGGGGTAGGAAGAAACTTGAAGAACATGTGCAAGGCAATCAAAGAATTGATGATTTCCTAGTTTGCTAGGAAGCCTTGTTTGCAATTGCCAGCATGTCTGATACACACTCCATTATTATTTTGGAAAAGAATGTAAAATGTATGATCATTGATCAAATTGTACAAAAAGGAAAGAGAAAGGGAAATCTCTCAGAATATCTAGGGGCTATCCAACAAGTAGGGTGTGCTCAAGAGTCACTTGACTTCATCAGAGGTGACATCTCCTCCTGCTGATCTACCAACCCCAAGGGTGGACCCAAGAAGAAAGATGACAATGTCATGGACATTTCAATTGCCTGCAGCAACCTCTGTTACAACTGTGGTAAAGAAGGGCACACCATTGTCCAATGTAATAAATCCAAGAACTCCTGCCCCAAATGTAAGTGGCTCAGGGGAAAACATAGAAAGGAATGCTGAAAAGGCAACAAAGGAAAGTCCTCAGGAAGGGACACATCTCAAGTCCAGTCTGCTTCCATCAGAGAAGTGGATTCAGATTATGAAATATCTGACACTGACTCCTTGTATTCTGAAGGAGAGTACACATGCCACCTTGAGGCAAAACACATACACTTTGCTGAAATGAAAAAGGCAAAGAAGGACAAAGAAAAGTGAGAATGTTCCATAAAAGAAATGACTTATGAAGAAGTCACAGCCTGGTTCAAGGACAAGGCCAAGTTGAAAAAGAAGAAGGGAAAAGATCAGGTCTGAAGGAGAGATCTGGATTTCCAACAGGCTCAAGGTATTCAGTATTGGACAATGAAGAAAGCAATGTAGGCACTGATAATAGTAGTACTGACTCAGACAGTGTATATTATTCAACCTTGCCATCAGAGGAGTCTTTGACTAGTTCAGAGCTTGGTTACAATGTTAAAGTGATGCTTAATTCCTCTATCAAAAATAAGAAAAAAATAAAAAGAAATCCCAGAAGAAGTCTTTGTCTGCTCCATATGACCACCTCATGAAATCCTAATGGAGATTAGAGTGGCACCATTTAATGACAAAGATAGAAAATATCACAAGACAGAAGTACTCCTTGACAGCAGAGCTAATGCTATTTTGATTGACAAAGCATACACAGAGAGCATTGATCTTCCCATGATCAAGCTCTACAATCCTATTCCAGTATTTAATATAGATGGTTCAAAGAACTCTGCTGGCAACATTACTGATGCAGCAAAGATTATTGTAGAGTATCAGGGACACTGTGATAAGGTACTTGCAAAAGTGATGGATATCAGAAAGAACACCTTAATCCTCAGATACTTGTGGTTAAGATGTCACAATCTGGAGATAGATTGGATTGAAGGGAAGGTGACCATGACATGCTGCCCGAGGCACTGTCACCACCTCTAAGAAAAGCTGGTCTTCCTCCATATCCTCAAAAAGATCTTCAATACCAGATTCATGAGACTATCCATGCCCTAGAGAAAAAGAAGTCGAAGGCAGAAGCTCTATCAAAAAAGGTAGAGAACACTTCTGAGGAACTGGTTCCTCTCCAATATCACAAATTACTTGATGTCTTCTCAAAGAAAGAATCTGAGAGAATGCCAATCAGAAAACCATGGAATCATGCCATAGATCTCAAAAACATGTTCAAGGCTAAGAAATGTAGATTGATTCCCCTATTATCACAAGAACAAGAAGAAGTAATGGCATTCATCAATGACCAGTTATGAAACAGTTATATCCACCCTTCTAAATCCTCTCAGACATCGCCTGTATTCTTCATCCCAAAGACAGATGGAAGGAAATGGATGGTTCAAGACTATCATTACCTAAATGAACATACAGTCAAGAACAACTACCTGCTCCCCCTCATTTTTCAACCAGTGGATAAATTAAAGAAAGCTAAACTATTTATGAAGATGGATCTATGATGAAGCTACAACAATGTCTAGATCAAAGAAGGTGACAGATGAAAAGCCACCTTCATTTGCTTCTGTGGAGGATATGAACCCCTTGTTATGTATTTCGGGCTATACAACTCACCTGCAATCTTTCAAGCAATGATGAATGAAATTCTTGCTGACATGGATGATGATGTTGTTGTTTATATTGATGATATCCTCATATTCAAAAAAAAAGGACAATCAAGAAGAATACGACAGGATTGTTAAGGAAGTCCTTCATTGTCTCCATGAGAACAACCTTTATTTGAAACCAGAGAAGTGTGACTTCTCAAAAATCGAAGTAGAATTCCTTGACATGACCATAGGAAAAGACAGAATCAAGAAGGACAAGTACAAAGTCAAAGCTATCCTTGATTGGCCAGCACTATCTAATCTTAAGGGAGTAAGAAGCTTCTTAGGGCTTGCCAACTTTTACCATAGGTTCATTAAAGACTATGCTCAAGTGGCAAGGCTCCTGAATGACCTTTTGAAGAAAGACATGCCCTTTGATTGGGGCAAAGACCAACAAGACACATTTGACATGCTTAAACAGAAGTTTATGATGGCATCCATCCTCACATTCCCAGATAATGATTGCAAATTCTGGCTAGAAACAGACACATTGGACTTCAGTCCAGTGGGCTTTGGTGTGTTCGATAGCAGCAAGTTCTGCCAGAGTTAATGGCTCAGAGGATGTAGAAGGGGTGTGGGGTTGTCTGGACTCAGCTAAGTCCTTGAGGTAACGATCAATGTTAGCTAGGAATTCTCCCATCTCTAACTGATGCATTGTCATTAGTAGAAGTCCTTTCAGCTGTCCCTGGATGTCTCCTAGATGTCGACTGATATGAGATGTGACCTGGTCAGAAATGCCAGGAATGAGGAGGTCTTTGGCCTTGAGGGATAGGCATTGGGTTTGCAGGAAGCTTTGATAGAGGGTGTACAGTGGTGAGACAATGTCGAGGTGGGAGCTGATAGCAGTGGAGAGGCGAGAGTCAATGAACCTCTCAGTCATCAGTCTGAGATAATCATTACTGGGCAGGTCTTGACAAAGATTATGGGTGAATGAAGGGACAGTGACCATAATCACTGGGTGAGAAGGGACAGCTGCAACAGCCAGTACAATGATAGTGGGGACAGGAGTGATAATGGTATTGCTGAATTGAGAATGGTGCCAAGTGGGCACATTGGTGCTGGAGATAATTTGGATGGGTTTACCATCAGGGAATGTGGTAGTAGTCCAGCCAGGGGTGGTTACAGTGGGAGAAAGTTCTATAGTGCTAGGAGGGATGAATGAGGGAGAGGAAATAGTATCTACAAGGGATGTAAGAGACAGTAAAGGGAGACGAGGACATGATTTTGTTTATTTCTGGGGACAGTTTTTGTTTTGGATGATGGTTTTTTCTGAGAGAGTATGAAAAGGAAAAGCAGAGGGATGAAGTTTTTTATATTTATCTAGGGCAGACTGTGAATGTTTCAAGTTCTGTTCTGAGATCCAGAAGTCTTCTTCAGCTGAATATCCTTTCCAACAGATCAGGAATGTGTGTGAAGACAGCACACCATGGTGTTTCACAAATTTCTCTATTTTATATTCTTCCTTGCCCTCTATGAGTTCTGGTGGAGGTCTTGAGAAGTTCTTGCCATGGATGGTATATTCTCTATAAGAGGAAAGAAGGAAAGTGTGGAACACAGGGTGTAACTTCCATACTGGTGGAAGATGAAGTTGATATGTAATTTGGGAAGTATCTTCATAATTGTGAAGGGTTTTTCCCTCTTGGGGGTGAATTTCAGGTTTGTGACTGATTGACAGAGGTTTTTGGCTTCAAGCCAAACTTTGTCTTTCTTGGAGAATGGCATGAAAGATCATTTGTTTCATGACATCATAACTTGACACACGAGTTCATGGGGTGTGAGGGCTTTATCCCTCCTTGTGGACAGGGATTTCAGATGAAGGTCTATGGCAGGGAGCACAGAGTTTGGAAGAATGACAGGTAGGGCATGGAGTTCATAGCCCATCATGAGATAAAATGGTGACTTGCCAGTAATGGTGTGGGGGCAGTGGTTGTGCACAAATTCAGCATGAGTAATCTGGTCCAACCAGAAACCAGTGTTTGTGCTGCAGAAGATACAAAGATATGTCTCAAATCCCTGGTTGACACATTCAGTCTCACCATCCAACTGGGGATGATAAGCAGTAGACAGGGAAAGGTTGTAGTTCAAGAGATGTCCTAGCTCTTTTGTAAAGAAAGAGGCAAACTGTGGTCCTCAGTCTGAGATAATTTTGTCATAAAAATTGAAATGAAGGAAAAATTTGTGAAAAAAGAGGGTTGTGATGCCTTCAGCCTTGATAGTTTTCTTAATGATGCAGAGAATTACCCCCTTAGTAAGCCTGTGGTTGACCATGACCAATAGGATATTGAAACCGGAGGAAGAGGGGAGATCTGTGATAAGGTCACATGAGATCTGCTGGAACAGACACATACATGAGGATTTAATCAGTGTCAGCAGGAGAACAGTGGGGTGGGTGTTTGCCTTGTTCTGTTGGCAAATGGTGCAGCCATCAATGTACTTCCTTATGAATTGGGCTAGTCCAGGCCACAAAACTTGGTGGAGACAAGTTGTCAGGTTTTCAAGTAGCTGGAATGTCCAGCAGTTTCATGATCATGGCAATGAACGAGTACCTCAGGATGGAGGTTATCTGTGGGGGAAACATAGATACATCCTTTTTATGAAAGGACTTCATCAGTATTCGACCAATTGGAGAGGCAGGAGTGGAATGTGGGGGGTACCTCTCCTTGTAGTGCTTGAAGAGCTTGAAGGACTAAAGGATCAGAAGATGAGGAGGAGGCAAGTTTTTCTGTGAGTGAGGAGTTGATGATATTGACAAAGAGGAAGTCTGGGAGTAGGGTTGTTCCTGCATTGTCTTCTTCATTGATGATGAGATCTGGGTGATGAAAGACAGCATCCAGGGTGGCTAACTGGGAACCTGGAGCATGGACCATTTTCAGGTCGAAGTCTGCAAGGTCAAGAAGCCATCATGTTTGTCAATGGTTTAGATTCTGTGGTTGGCAGAAGTACATCAGGTTCTTATGATCAGTGAACACCTGGACCAGAAAGGGGAAGCTGGAGAGGTTGTGTCTTCAGGCTTTCAGGGCTTAGATAACTGCAAGGAGCTCATGATCATAGATATCATAATTTCTCTTGGTAGGGGAGAATGACTGTGAGAGGTATGAGCAGGGGTGCCAGTCTCCATTGGCGTTGGTTTGTAGTAAGATTGGCCCAGTGGTGAACTTTGACACATCAGTCATGATGGTGAAAGGTTAGGAAGTATCAGGAAGATGGAGGACTGGTTTTGAGAGGAAGAGGGCATTCAATCCCTCAAAAGACCTCTGACATGTGGGGATCCAATCCCAAGCAAGATTTGTCTTCATAAGATCTATCAGGGGATGGGCAACGGAAGAGTAATTATGAATGAATTGCCAGTAGAAGTTGGCAAATTCTAAGAAAGATCGGACATCCTTGACCTTTGTTGGTGTAGGCCATGTGGCAATCCCATCAAGTTTGACTGGGTCCATTGCAATCTGTCTTGGTTTAAGAATCATCCTGAGGTATTCAATCTCGGAGGCAGCAAAGGTGCACTTCTTGAGTTTTAAGTGCAGGTGGAGCTCTTGCATCCTCTGCAGGACATGTTTGGTTTGCTCCTCATGGAGTTTAGGGTCAGGGGAGAAGATAAGGAGGTCGTCCATGTAGATAAAAAGCCATCCTTCAGTGATCATGTCCCTAAATGAATTGTTAATGAATCATTTGAATGTGGTGAGAGTTCATGAGCCTGAAGAACATGACAAGTATTTTGAACAGGCCTTTGTGAGTGATAAAGGTGGCCTTCCATGGGTTGCCATCCTTGATTCTAATGTTGTTATACCCCCATTGGATGTCAAATTTAGTGAAGACCTTCACATCTTTCAGTTTGTTGATGAGATTAGAGACAAGAGGGAGGGGGTATGCATCCTGAACAGTATGCTCATTCAGGTAATGATAGTCTTGGCAGGGATAGAGTTTGCCATCCTTCTTTTTGACAAAGAAGAAGGGGGCTGCTTGGGGGGAGTTCAAGAGGTGGATTTTTCCACATTCAAGGTTCTCTTGGATAAAGTCCTTAGTGGCTTTCCACTCATCCAAAGACAATGAGTACACTTTCCCTACTTTTGGAATGAAGGAATCATTGAGGTGTATCTCATGATCATAGGGACACGATGAGAGAATGTGATCAGATGCCTCCTTCATGAAGACATCTGAAAACTCGACATATTCAGGTGGTAGTGTGGTCTTGGGTTTGGCCTTGTTGGCTGCAGCCACAAGCTCGGTGGTGGTAGTGACTTTGTTGATGAATCTCTGGTGTCTGAGACTGCCACAGGGGGTAAAGTAGGTCCAAAAATGGGCTACTTGATGGAGGTCTGCATACCTCTTCATGGTATCAATGAATTCTGATTCTTCATTCCTCTGGAGATAGTCGAAGAGCCCCTTGTCATAGACTTGATGAACCATAGTTTCTTTTGGAGTGGCAGTAGGATAGAACTTATTGTGCCATTCAAGGTCAGCAACATGGACCTCGTATAAGTCTTTTGACTCGTTGAGAGATTCGGAGATGGTACAGGTCTGTTTAGACCAGTCAATGAGGGGGTTGACCACCTTCAGCCAAGGCAATTCTGGGATAACATTCTGTTGTCCACAAACCATGACATAAAAGAGGACAGTCTTAGTGATCCATTTGATGTTGACAAAGAGCATGGTGGAGAATGACACTTTGTCTTTCATATTAGATGACATGCCAAAGTTGCAGACTTGGAAAGGTTTCTCAAGTCAGGATGTGGGGAGTCTGTTCTTTCTAACAAATCCCCAGTCAATACAATTAATGTTCACATTGCTATCAATCAGGGGTGAGATTCAACAGTTTTGAGTGTGTGCAATGGTATGATGAGTTCGATGGGGATCTGCATAGATTTCATCATACAGGATACAGTTACAGATGCACATACAGGGTAGGAGGTGGAAGACATCAAGGCTGGCCTCCATTCTAAAAGTCCTGAGAACAAAAGTGGGTCATCCTTCTGACCATTTCTTCATCATCTTCCTCACATTCTTTTAATGTGGGGAGATTCTCGGTGTCCTTCTCCATTGTCTTCTTGATGGAGAGTCTGGGGTTGTCTTTGAAGGTGGCACTACATTTGAACACTGAATGTCCAGGTTTCTGGCATTTGAAGCACAGGTTCCTTTTTTAGCAGCATTTCCATTCTTCAGGAGTGAGCTTCTGGGGGCAATGGATGGACACAGTATTGACATCCATGGCATCAGAGTCTTGAGCAGATTTCAATTGCAAGGGGGTGGCATAGGCATATGAAGGGGTTGTCTTACCCTTTGATGCTTCTTGGATTAGGGAAGTTCTTTCCCATTGCTTCTTGAAAGAAATGGCATGTTTGTACCAATCATTGATTTTGTCATGAATGGTCTCTATGGAAAGGATCTGAGTACTGAGAGGGGTGGCAATGGCCAGCTGATAGAAGGAAATGAGGATGGCATTGGTTGCCAAGAGTCTTGCAGCATGGGCTTGGAACTCAGTCTTAAAGTCTATGATGGAAGGCATCCACCATCCTTTCTTATCCTTATTCATTCGAGTGGAGGAGAGCCATGCCAGGGCATTGACACTTTGTCTTCTCTGACAAAGGATTTCCTGAACTTTTCCTCAAAGTCAGATCATTTTCCAAACAAATTGTCTGCAACTTCCTTCCTTCTGAAGGTTTTGACCCAGACCTGTGCTGACCCAAGGGTTATGAATGAGAGTGCAAAGGTGATCTTCTTGTTGTCAGTGTGGTAAACATTGGCATTAAGTAGGAGGTAGATTGTGACAGTGTCCAACCAATCTTCAGAGTTGGCAGTGTTGCCATCAAATGGTGCAGGTGGGTTGAGCTTGAGCTCAGTAGGCTTTGAAGAAGACATTCTTTTAAATGCTTCAATGAGTTCGGGTGGATCTAAGGGGTTGTGAGGAAAGAAAATTCTTCCAGACTGCAGCTGGGGTGTTGGCAACAGAAGGGTCAGCACCTGAGGAATGGATGCAGAGTGGAAGAGGCAATGGGCTAGGTCAAGAGCAACTTCAGTATCTTCCTCAGTGGGTAGGAAGTTTACCTTATTAGAGGGGGTCTGGTTGTGAGGAAGTAACTCAGAATCAGAGAGGTTGTGGGGTGGGAGTGCCAATGAGTGTCAATGGAGGGTCTTGGAGGAATGGTGGCTTATCAGGTGGTAGCCAACAGGAAAGCTAGACCTTTTGTTATGACTACCCCAGGTAGAGATAGGTGTAGCCCCTAAAGAGGGTCCAGGATAACTAGGATGAAGAAGAATGTGACAAGGCATTCTACAAGGATAAAATGTTAGGGTTCTAGAAGAACAAGGCTGCCTGCTCATTCAGTGTCAACAAAATATCATGGGAGAGAGGACTTCCCTCGAAGATCTAATGTCTCGAGGTGAACAAGGGGTTCCCTTAGAATAGCATAGCCTCAAGAGCACTATGAAGTCTCAAAGAGCAAGAGGTTCCCAATGAGGGACTAAGATGAGGGACTAGAGATGGAGCAAAGACCCGAGTGTATTGAGATACACAAAGGGAAGGTCTAGCTTGAAGGTATGAGTACAAGATGACAAGACTTATATAGATACAGGAATGGTTTAGGGTAAGCAAGGATGGAGTTGCTGACTGAGCAATTGAAATCACATGGAATGCAATCGAAATGTATGAGGAGTCATGGTATTGTAGTAGGCAATGAAAGGAGAAGAACATCCAAGTTGGGACTTATATCCATGCATATATAAGTGATAAGAGGAAAAAGAGGGTGATTGTAACATCAAAGTGTAGCAAAAGCATAGTCAGAAAGTGTAGCAATGTTTGTGCAGGAATTGATTGGGGGTATGCACTAGGATATAATTGGGTATTTTTTCATGAATTCATAAATGATCACTCAAATATAGATTGAATTCAAGGATCTGGAGTTGCAAGTGCCAAATTTTCATCTTTTGAAAGAAAGGATCTATAAACAGAACTCCACGCCAAGGATTCAATTGCACTTTTGTATTCAAGGGTAATCGAGGTGAAGTCAAATAAAGATTGCTTCTTGCTCCATTCATATAATTGAATGTTATCATCCAAAGCACTAAATACAAACACATTATCTTTACATTAGATAAATTGATCCAGGGTAAAACAAAAAACAAAGCCTGTGAAGAAGATGGAGAACTTCTGTACCATCTTGTTTGATCAGATTTTTCAGATGATGACATGGCTATCCTGTGTTATAATACATTGTTTTTTTCCTGATTTTGATTTTGTTACCACCGTCCTGGGGATGGGCAGGCATAGAACCGTGAGGACTGCGGTCTTAACTGTGGACAAGATGACGACGGAGCTTGACGATTGCAAGGCGTTTACAAGGAGCCTTCCTACTAGCGAGGTTTGGTGACAAGGGTTGCTACCAAGCTAACAGCGGCCAAGTACTTCTGAGTTAACAGTGGACAAGGGGTCTGCCTACAATTGAGGACAGATGACAAAGACTACCGAGTTAACGGTGGTAACTCCTGCGTAAGTGGTCGCAACAAGGAGACCTTGAGAAGAGGTCAGCGATGGAGACTTCCTGATTAAGGGTTGTCAACAGGGAGTAAGAAGGTATTAAGGCTACCCTTAGGCCTGTATCACAGAGTGGGAACAACGATGTATTCCAACAATGGTACAGAGGAGATAAGACATGGTAAGACTAGACGGAGGAGCATAGGTGTGACGATGTGGGTTTATATATGTAAAGGGATTCAGGGCAAGCATAGAATGTGGAAGAATATGGTGGAAGAAATCGCTGATGGAGCAAGTGAGATGAAAGCACATGAAGTGCAATGGGAATGAATGAAGGGTCAAGGTATTGTAGTCAGCGATGAAAAGAAATGAACATCCAAGTTGGGACTTGTACCCATGTGTATGTAAGTGTTAAGTCAAGGGAAAAGTGTAGTCTGGGGTAAATCATGACATTACCCCCTTAGTAGATCTGAAGTCACCGACTTCAAAAATATTTATAGTCCCCATAGGGTTCTCCGGTCATGTTCAACATGGTGGCATCGTTGAACTCGAAATCTACATAGTTCTCTCTCTTGTCAATAGACAGGGGCTCCTGGGAGAACGACGGTATGGGTGTGAAGTGTCGTCTGATAGAGAAATGAACAGTTTGTCTGGCACATTGGGTCATAGGACTTGATAACGGAGTTCCTCAGGGCGATGACGAGGACGAGGACAATTGACAGGAGGATCGGTGGAATGAGGGTGAGGTGGAGGGAGAGGGCCTAGGCATAGGGCGTCGAAGAGGGCATTCCCTCTGATTGTGTCTGGGGGCGAATTTAAGACAGGTGGGGCAAAGGTATTCGGGGCATTGGTCCCAAAAGTGCCCAAGACAGTGGCACTGAAAGCATGCCTGGGGGTAACAAGGGTTGTCATTGGAGAGGACAACTTGTCCTAGGTTCTTGTGGTGACGGAGCTCAGTTTGATCTATGAAAGTGAGGGTTTCCCCATCAAGGGGAGACAAAGACACGGATGGGGTGGATGGAGTGTGTGGAGTGGCAACGACCATGGTTGGAGCGAAAGGAGGGATGGGTATGGGCAACAGCTCAGAGTGTTGAGCATTGGTTTTGGCAAGGTAACGGTCAAGGTCCTCAAGGAATTCGCCAAGTTCCAGCTGGTGGGCAAGGATATCCAGCTCAAGGTTGGCTTTGCTGAGGATGGCGACAGTGGTGGGGTGGTTCAAGAAGTTGAGACGGCCGATCTGCCACAAGAGGTGAACGAGGCAGTACAGTGCAGAGCCCATGTCCAAGTGGGTGGAGATGGGGATGGCCATGTGTTTATCATAGACACAGTCGCAGTAAGCAGTGATGTACAGGAAGGGGATTGCCTGAGGACAGAGGCGATGGGCATGGATGGGGAGGTCCATGGTGGTAACTGGGCATATGATGGGGGGTCTAGGGATCTCTACGAGGGGAGCATGAAATGGGGAGTTGGGAGGAAGGCTATTCCAACCAGCGTCAGCGAGAGTAGGGGACGGAGGACAATTCTCATCAGTGACAGTTTCGACAAGGGTGGAGACTTTGGAGAAGGTATCTTCTATAGTGGATTCAGTAGATAGGGAGTCAACAACGGATGTGGAGGATTCTTCGACATCACCGGCAATGAAGGCGATGTTGCAGAGGGGGAATGTTGTCATGGTTGCTATGGGGGAATGAGGGCATTGGTTCTCGGGGAAAAGCAGAGGAATGATGGTTCTTATAATCCATCAAGGCGGCCTTAGAATGTTTCAGGTTCCACTTGGGTTCCCATGAGTCTTCTTTGGCAGTATAGCCTTTCCATCAGATCAGAAAGGAACGGTTGAATAAGGCTCTGCGGTGACATAAGATCTTATCGATTTTGTATTCTTTCTGGCCTTCTACAAGGTCTGGGGGTGGTTG
>JBBPTO010000478.1:0-29356 GCA_038094155.1 Pulveroboletus cf. aberrans
ATATAAGTGCACTCAGAATGGTTATGAACATATTTTATGTTATATTACATTTTCAAATGTATTTTAAGCCCTTCAAAATGTTGGAATTCCTGATGTGTCAGGCATGCACCACGTGGCTGCGTAATGATGGGCGCCGTTTATTATGTAGCATCAGTTCACCCCGTTGCAGGCCACAAGTTGAGGATGTGAACCACCACAATCCGTGGTTGTGCCCCGCCGTTTATTCAGAGCTTCGGCTTCTGTAAGAAAGAGAGAGGATATTAAACCCTGGTTTGACTATACCGGCATGCGGTAAACCTTTTCTCAAAGATTGATCGGTGACGCCGATCCAGCAACCATGCAGGACCCCCGTTGGCATGAAACACACCAGAATCACATTCAACCGTGTACGGATTACGTGTTGAAAGCTTGGATGAATGAGAAGGCGCCGAGTATTCAAATGTTTAAACTCCATTGGCACGCCGTGGGTCACGCGTGAGGCATCGCCCAGATGAGTACCAAGTGAATCCCACCACAGGAGCCAGAGGTATTTCGATTTGCAAGAACAGTAAATTTAGAATGAACTCGACTCCGATAACAGACAATGCCGATATCTAGGCACCATTGATCTTGGACACGAAGCCATTTTGTTGCAAGCGGAGAAAAAAGGTGGAGAGCACCCCAACGACTCATTCAACCATTGTAGTCTGTGTCACGGTCAAAGATCCCCGCGCAAGATGAACTCGCTTGCATATTGTTCCGATATTCTAATATCCGATGCGACATAACGTCAGAAATTGTGAAAGGATACGCCCAACGTCATGCGTACCTTGCTAGATACATGGCCGCACAGATCAGATACCAAGCTCCCATCCCACACGTACACGTGCAAAACGCGTTTTCGCCAGCGAGCGATAGATATCCACAGATTATCTAAAGAGCCTTGCAGCCTCGTGTTCGGGGCATTCCTTGTCACAAGGGGCTCGCATCTTGAGGGGAGGCCAACGGCGAAACCAGTCTTTAGTCACGCTTCTCTACCCTACTCCAAGGACCAGTGGTTTGCCCATCTAGAGAGCCAGGACGTTCAACCCTCCGACGACGACCTATCCCGTAAGATCAGGTCACACCTCGAATACGAAGTGTGTCCAGGCAAGATGCGTCATAGGCGGGATAAGAGTAACAGTGGTAAGTCGTCGTCTGGCGAATGATTGTCTTCGATGCCAATAAGCCGCGCTGATCTCCTAATCTTGCCCATCGATGAACTGGCATTGTCTTCTGAACGGGAATAAAGATTCGTCTTATGACATTGTCCCTGTCCCTGCGGCGCCACGTCGCCACCCACGTGCACCAACGACCGTACAGATCTTGCCCGACGACTTTGATGCAGTGACCCACGACTACGAGACGGCAGTGGCGACGGAGATGTTTCCGTACGATGGCGTAACGGAGGTGAAGAGTATCAAAGGCCAAGTGGACCAGGACGGAGCGGCCGAGGTGCGGTATAGCAGAGTCTATGGGGAGTGGGCCGAGAAGCACGAGGTTCATCGTCATCAGGCTATGATGCCCGCCGATTTCGGAAAGTACATGGAGGAGGTGACAAGGCGCCTTCAGGAGGTCGGCGTTGACGAGCAAGGTAACCTTTTGGATCCGACAATTCGGGCCCGCGGTTCGACCGCTTCGAGGCGGCCTCAACATCGAAAGGAGGGAGAACGGGAAGGCAAGGTGAATACATGGCGAGAGGAGGTTGCGAGGAATGACGTTGGGATAAGCGAGCTTGGGGAACCGCTTGTAACGGGGACAAATCACACCGCTCGACAAAGTCACGAAAGAACGAGGACGTACGCTGTCGATCAAGGGACGATTAAAGCCAGTGAAGTAGAGGTGAGTCAACAGTCGTGCAGATACATTGAGGAGTTCATGCATGCCGACAGGCAACACTTCGGAGGAGCCAATCAAACGCCTCACCATCGTACAGATCGGAGAGGGGGCATACCCCCGTGGAACTAGGCACGCCTCGCGCACTTGGGCAGCAAAGGACCGGGGGCATAATCGTCAAAGACGAAAGGCGGACAAGAGAACCCAGTCCGACTCGATCGGAGAGGATATACACTCTGGCCGAGATCAATGCCCTCACAGGGCAAAGCATCAAATATTCGCCCCCTCGCAAGAGTGGTTTCACGGGGCAAAAATCCCAACACAACAGAAGTTCGAGCAGTCGCTCACCTCCGCGCAACATCAGGACCAAGCATTCGACAAATTCTCCTGTGCCAGCGAGGAACCGATCGTTATCAACTTCGTCCGTAGAAGGAGTTCTTGCGTCTTGTCAACCTTCACTACTCCATATCGCACCAGTGCTGTCCAATCTCGGTATTCGGCACCAAGAGCACCTCCGAGCACTTGCAAGACTGAGGGAGGAGACGCGAGACAGAGAGATGAAGGAAGAGATGCTGAATCGGGGAGTAACCCTGCTGGAGTGGGCGATTTTGGTGGATAAACTCCAGGAATTCTGAGATCAACCAATGATACATTCGCCGTTCCAAGTACCGGAAGGCGAGTATAGTCAAACCTGTTGGGGATGCTTGACTAAAGCGACCGTTATCGGCAGTCAGTAAAACACATGAAGGGGGATAGCATTAGAGGGTGGAAGTGCCTGTTCATTTCAAACGAAATTTTGACATGCTAAATCCTGACTTGATGTTGAATACGGACCATATGAAGAAAATAGAACGATGTTCCAGTGGTGAAGAAAAATACGCATAGCGTGATCATTCTGAGCCCACAGCTCGAAACTATCCCACGACCTGCATAACTGCCCCTCCTTCAACATGAGTCTATCTAACGTTACGCGTTTTTCGACTGAACAAGGGCAAGGTGACCTGACGCGTCCAAAAGAGGTACTTAATCACCAACCTTGAAAAAACATCGACATGGACGCGGCAGCTACATTCCCACACGATTTTACTGAGGAACCATTGACAAAACCCGAGTCTCCGGAGTCGGTTATTCCAGTACCTTCTGGAGCGATCGACGCACCAGAGTCGCACGACCTGAAGCTTATTCCTGGCTCAGACTTCAATCCACCTCCCAGTGCCACACGAGGGAAACGCACCGCGATATTTGTCCAGGACGAATGCCTCAAACACCGCTATATACGCTCTCGCGACACCAGAGGCATCTTCGAACGTCCCGAACGTCTTCATGCCGTCAAGCTGGGGCTTGCCGCTGCCATTTCACGCATCGAGGAAGTGGAGTACGCGATGAATGCCCGGAAACCTGGTCTCGCGTCTGGGTTAGCAGGGACGGAGGAGGGTGATCTGACAGCGGCACTCGCGCGCATGGCGATTGCTCCCACCGACGACTCAACGCGTCCAAGTTCGGATCCAAGTCGAGGCTTCCAACTTTGTACGGACTCGGTGGCGATCCGGAGAACCACCGCGTCTGTTTCTCTCCTCGATCATCCCGCAGTCAAATATGTGCACGGTGATATCGAGGGCGACGTCTACCTTGAGAACCTCATCGCGTGGGCATGCGACAGTCAGGCGAACATTAAAGAGAAAGGGACGGAGATTCCAGAGGGAATTCCACCCCTCGATTTATACCGTCAGTAACTCTGCGCGTTTCTTTCGTTGTGTTCTAGTCTCACTCTTGCATGCTGGATCTCACGCGCGGTTGTGGTCACCCGCGCACAGTCTGCCCCGATTCCATCGACGCGATTCAAGGCGCCATTGGAGCTGTGTGTGAAGCAGTGGACGCGTGTGTGGCAGCTACGCGGGGACCACAATCACGCTATGGCGGACCAGATGATCCTTGTGAACGAGCCTTTGTGGCAATCAGACCGCCTGGACATCACTGCGGGGAGGACACACCTTCTGGATTTTGCTTCATCAACAATGTCGCTGTTGGTGCCGCACACGGTATGTCTCTCTCATAACCGTTCATTCTCTCGCTTCTCATGCACCTATTTCCAGCGCATTTAAACCACGACATACGGAGGATCGTCATTCTCGATATAGATTTACACCACGGTGTGTTTTCCTGGATCCAGAGGTCGTCACATTCACCGGAATAATATCGGTCATAGGAAACGGAACTCAGTCGATCGTATGGCAAATAAACGAGGAAACGTATCGACAGACACTAGAGTCCGAGACTGACTCACCTCCTGAGAAACCGGGTCCACGTATATTTTATGGCTCGTTACACGACATCCTATCCTTTCCCTGCGAGGTTAGTAACTCAGATGATAGGGGTCTCGATTGACCGAATCACAGGATGGTAAACCAGAGCTGGTGCAAGCAGCGTCAACGTCAATCCATGGCCCTCACGGACAATGGATAGAAAACATGCACCTTCAAAAATATGATTCAGAGGCCCATTTTTGGGACGCTCTGTACCCGCGATACATCTCGCTCTTGCAACGTGCACGCGACTTCTTGGACGAGACTGGGGGTCCTGGTGACGATGTCATCATATTCATCAGGCAAGTCTATTCTCCATTGTTGAGTTGGTCGACTCACCATCATTGAGTCATTTAGTTGCGGGTTTGACGCTGGCGAGCATGAGTATCCATCCATGTCTCGGCACCATCGGAAGGTACCCGTTGGCTTCTACCACCGATTTACTCAGGAGACGTGTGGGCTGGCCGATATTTATGCTCGTGGTCGCGTTGTGAGCGTTCTCGAAGGGGGATACAGCGACCGCGCATTGAGCAGCGGTGCCATGGCACATCTCTGTGGACTTGTGGACATCGGCGATGCTGCACCATCTGACTCTGATGGCTGGGTGGACCCCGTGTGGTGGAATGAGAGCAATCTCATCAAGGTGCGTCGTCTCATCTGCTGTCCGAATTACCCCGCGGGACGACAACCACTCATGTTTGGTTCGCAGCTCGAGAAAGCAACCAAACTCCGCAAACCCGCGTCCGCGCGCACGAGCATGGAAAAATGGGTCACGCGTGCCATCGGTCTCCTCTCCATGCTCGGCGGAGACACGATCACGAAGACGACGTCCATGACGCTCCGTGGACGAAAGAAGCCTATGCTCGAAGGCGCTCGAGTTGGCGATGCACTGCCAGACTCAGGTCGCTTAAACAGGAACGGAAGTCGGAGCGCGTCTGCACCAGGGAAGAAGTCCGCGGAGTACACCTCGCAATCAGGGGTGCTGAAATCGGGGTCGAGTAAGAGTAGAGGCGAGATTGACACACAAGAAGTCCAGTCAGGTGAGGTAGAAAGGAAAAAGTTGCCACGAGTCATTCTGCATGTTCGACCACCTGATACCAGTTAATCATCACCAATCGACACGTCTGCTCGTGTGTACCAACAAGACACATACACCGTCGATTCCATCTCAGAGGCTCGAAGCAGCCCAATAGTAGGTACAAGAAAAGAACTGAGGTCAATGATACGACTCTGCCGGAGATCCGATTCTCGCAGTCCAAACACACACCCCTTCTGCGCGTTCACCCATGACGCGCATTAACCGTGGCCTTCCCGAGCCTGAGCGCATGGAAAACATCGCTGACGACCCCGCAAAAATCTTTCCTATGAAAAAGGTATGAATGATTGAGCGCACGTTGCGATTGGCTCGAACGACACCACAGATCGATAAACGGACAGAACGACGTCTCACCTCGTTCGTGCCCGGTCCGATTGCACACGACGACAATGCGCTCCTGCCGCTCGCTCGTCTGTGCCGCCTGAGCCAATGTCTCTGTATGCGCGGTTTCTCCCTCGTCTGTCGCATCCTTGGCTGCCCACAACGGCCGCAAACGCATCGACCAAAAGTTGAGCACTTGCCAATTCGGTTCCAGCCCGTCGTCATCCTTCTCCCCATCACCGTCTTCCGTATCCTCTTCCGCATCGCTCTCTCGACCAAGACCACCCGCCTGGGCGCTCGCACCTCCCTTCCCGCCCCCCTCCTCTGGCCTCAACCACGCATTCAGTAACACCACCATTCTCACCCCCTCCCTCGCACAATGCTCCGCCAGTTCGTACGGCCCGCCCTCGAGGGAGACCCAAGCTCCACCAGCGTGCACGTTCAAATCGTTGCAGATCGCGATCGTCGTGCGACCGAGTGGGAGCGGGAGGTCGAGCGCGACGAAGCCAGTGCCGGGCCGTGCCCAGGGGACGTCGGTCGGGAAGAGATTGGTCTTGTGGTAGGTGTGCAGGAGCGTGCCGGTGGGATCGTAGAGCAGGGCGGCGTTGGCGCCTGCAGTGCGGGCGTGTTCGGACGACGGGTCGGATGCGGGGGATGGCGCGGTCGGGGGAGGTCGTGGGCCTGGCTCGAGGCGTTCTGGGTACCCGGCTGCGACGTAACACTGGAGTCGCCTCGCGAGTTCTGCACAAAATGACGAGCTCGGCCCTGTTCTGGGGTGTTCGAGATAAGGATCGATGGACGGCGCGTCGGGGAACACGTAGCCTTGTTAGCCCCGGGATCGATGGGATCAAACGCGAGCGCGACGACAACAGTACGCACGCACCGGTGAAGATCATCTCTGGGAGACATACCAAGTCGATCGACCGTGTCGCCAGTCTGCCCGAGTTCAGCGTGAGCGAGGCCCTGAGCAGGCAGTAGGGACGGACCCTCGACACAACTCGCGCGCTTTCGCAATGTTGGCATGGACCTCTCCGATCTTGCATCGTCCTCAGCAGCGTCTCCCCGCCACGACGAAGACTCACCTTGGGTGCAAACTGGACCACGGCGATCCTCAGCATCGAAGAAGCTGTCATTCTATCGTGGAAAGTATAATCTAGTCCCGAAAATGTCCGCCTCACATACTACTCCATTCAAATAGCCAGCACGGTTCTCGCCACGGCACGGAGTCCCCACAGAGGCACGCAAACATTCATACATGAAACCACTCGTTTGCGCCGGTTCGCTGTCGCCCCCGTACGATCCGCCCATCCAGTCCGCACGCGAGTGCATCGTCCCAGACGGCGGCGGATCCATGGCACCACGCAGAGTTGGAAAGAGACTCTACGAGGTAACCTGAGGGGGCCGGAAGAAGTATGAGACCCACGTGTCGGCAGAGAAATTCAGATGTAACCAAACTGTAGCATACTGTAGTTGTGCCGAACCAAATGGTAGTAGAGGTAAGGATAAGAGAATAACCAAACAACAGAGGACAAGAAATTAAAATGATGTGTAGGCTCCCAGCCAAAGACGCAAGGTTATGCGACGAGTAGACAACCAAAAAAAGACGAAATAAAAGAAAGGATAGACGAAGAAAAGATGGGCAACCGTAACAAAGCACAAGTGAGCGCCCGCAGTGCCACAATGCGACATCCAAACAAACGCTACAGGTAACTGGACCAAAGGGTTCTCGAGTAGCATACAAAGCAAATCACAGCGAACGTGGCAAGACGTGCCCGAAATGGGCATCGGATCTACTCGCGTTCTTCTTTTGATACCGAACGCGACTGTCCGGTCTCCTCACGCCCCGACGGCTGTGACGGATACGCATTCATGATACTCGCAAATGTCGCCGGGACAGCAGGGGCTGCAGACGCATTCGCATACGGTTGTGGTGGTGGGACTGGGGTCAACTTGGCCGATCCGCTCTGCGGGGACGCCGATTGGGCGCGCGATCTTGCATTCGAAGGGTGAGAGGTGCTGCCACTGTTGGTGTTGCTGCTGTTCTGGCGTTTCGGGTCGGCTTCCTTGGGAGGCGGCGGCCGATATTCATGAATGTTCAGCGTATCCGCCGATGCAGGTGGGGGAAGCAAAATGGTAAATGGTTGCGAGTGCGAATGCGGTGGGAGTCGTGGGTGCGAATAAGAGGTAGGGAGTGTGTCGTCTACGAAGCCGCCATTGGGCGTATTGGAGTCATGATCGTCTGGAAGGGCAGGAATGACGGCCGCGTGCCTACCGCCTAAAGGTCTGTGTCACATTGTGTCATAATTAGGAAATGAGATGCATGCAAGAGAAGGCGCCACAAAGAGTTGAAGAGTCGACGATCAGGAGAGGACACACGCTCGACAGATCACTCGGCCATCAGCAAAACAGCGAACGTGACTCACCCACCCTCCACAAAGTGCTGCCAGACGTAATCGCGCAGGCGATCGGCGTTGGGGAGTTCTTGGATGAGGTGTTTGATGGTGTTCTGACCGAGTCCGAAGAAGTCGGGACCGGAGACAGAGTTGGAGTGCTGGCGATTACGGATCGCATTGGCTTGTTTGACGATCGACGACCATGCACCCGTTGCAGTCCCAGCGATTATCGGTCCAGTCTTGATATCCGATGGCTGTATCTGAAACTTGGGACCATCACCTCCATCCAGGATTGAACACGTATAAAGAGCTTCCTGGTGAGGGTCCACGGTCGAGAGGTAGCGTCTTGATCACCGCGTCAGCCAAGCATGCGCTAATACGGAAATCGACTCACCTCGTAACCTCGTAACCGACGGGAAAGATGTATCGTTCGGTGTGAAAATGCTCCCGCATACAGACCTCGCCAAGGCTGACGACGGTCATGATGCCTACATTGAGCGGCAAAAGAGGACGGCCCCCCTTGTTGCGTGGGACGGTCGGGATGCTGAAGCTCTTGGACGTAACTGTATGCGCCTTCAAACGCTTTGGCTTGGCATGCCGTTGGATGTCCGAGGGTCTGGATGCGGACGCCGGGGAGGGACCGAGGGAAGGAGATGGCCCGGGGAGCGGTGGCGAATGGACGGGTGCGGAGGCGGAGGCGGAGGGTGGCGGTGCACCGTTTGCAGAATACGGCACTGGCTGATAAGGGAGATCCTCTGGGGGGGTCATGATGGGTGACAAGGGCGATTGCGGACGCATGTTGGCCGAGGAGGCGGCGTCCGATTCGACAGGTGGTTTCACGGGCGGTTTGAGACGCAGCCGCGCCCCCTTGTTGGAGACCAGCAAGGGCGGGGTCGCACTCTCTGCCGAATGCTGTGGGGGCCCGAGAGCGAGAACCGGCTGAGTTGGAAGGGGTGGCACGGCTGGTTCCTTGCCCTTGGCAGTTGGGCGAGATCGCTTGGTTTGGCGGCGGGCTTGGCGGGCCTCATCCTCGACCTGTTCGCGCTGCTCCTCGTCCGCACGTTTGCGAGCCAGCGGGCCGAGGTACCGAGAGCTCAGGAGCGGATCGAGGTTGTGATCCTCCGCCTCGTCTTCGACCATGGCCTGGCGGAGATTTGCCACGAAAGCGGCACGGGTCCGGGTAGAGAGAAGTGCCCGAGGGAACGCACTCGATGGTGGGAAGGGCAGACCAGGGGTGGTGGGCTCCGAGCGAGTCTCGAGCTCGTATATACGCTGCAGGATGAGGCTAGATGTGGACTAAGCGAGAAAAGACCGTGATCGGGACACTGGGACGTACTCTCGCTCCTCTCGGAGTTTGACGTTCCGCTCACCAGAGAGCCTCAGTTCGGAAAGTGCTTCCTGGTGTTTCTGTGCAAGTGGCATTTGAGAGTCGCCGGGGAGGATGCAACGCTCGACGCACCTCTTCGAGCTCAAAGTAGCGTCTCTTGAGCTTCCTGTACTTTTCGAGGACGTCCTGGTTATCTTTGGGGGGCTGTGGTGCGGACGGGTTGGCGGACGGGGGAGGAGGGGCCATGGCGACGTCTCTGTCCTGCATTGCGGATGATGGCGACGTGTGAGAAGTTGCCGCAAGAGTCATTCTGGCGCGCGCAACGCAAGTTCAAACACAACTACACAGCTCCTAGTCCACCGCACCCGGTTGAGTATAGTGTCCCCATCCACACGCAATACAACACAAGTCCTCGACGCGACACGATCATGTAGAGCATCGGGTCTGTCCTTCTCTCCTTTTTTTTCCGAGGACAACACAATACGCGGCGATTCCCCGACGGCGTTGAGTTCTCCTTCACATCATTTTTTCACGTTTTCAAAACACCCGATCTTGGCTCGAAATTTCCATTTATGGAAACCGTCCACTCGCAGGTGGTTCGCCGTCGCAATGACGAGCTTCTGATACTCGGGCTAGGACGTAAAGTATGACATTCGAACTACTCTTCGCTGCAAATTTCTCGTTGATCAGCCGCTCTATCACTTATTTGCAGACAGGCAGGAGTTGTAGGGGGTGCTGCAGACATAAGCAGCCGAAGAGCACAGGAAGCAGTCCATCAAGTAAGCGTTTACAGGAGCGCCAGCTGTTCGGTCTTTTGATGAAGCTTCAAAGCGATACTCATTCTTGATGTACAGAGACACGTCTATGACCCCTTGAAATCGGCCGCTCTCCCCAGGAACGTATATCTAACCTCTAGCACACCAGAGTTGGTCTAGTGAGAGTCATCCAATGGTCATGTTATCATAATCTGCAGGTTGCTGTCTTCACCGCCCTCTTTAATGGCGCATCCATTCCTTGTGGGCCCTCCGGGATCATGTGCACCAACACTGCATGACGCTGGCTTCTTCTCCACGTGACCACATCCGATTCCCGCTAATGCCTCGGCAGGTTCGCATTCGCATGGAACCGCAAAATGAAAACTCGAACTGGGTCTCGCACTGGAACCACCCACTCAGTGGCACTCTCCGAGCCATGGGGGCCTCTCCCTGGGGTTCATGACCCTGACGGGCCTCCTCGAGTTCCCCCAGCGACAGCGATCTCTATTCGTCAACCCTACACGATCCCCGGATCCACCGTCACCTCAACCTTGTGCATGTAGAGGGTCGCGGGAAGGTTGTGGCATTCCTGTGCGGTATGCCATGCGGTACTTACCGCCATACGAAATGGTCATGACGCCACGACCCTTTTTTCTTATCATCTCTTGCCCACGCCCGCGGCGCCCTGCTCCACGCACCAAGATGCTGAGATTCGAACGAGGACAAAGGTTCTTCGTCCCCATGATACTACCCCAAATAGAAGACAAGGAAGAGAGGTTGAGGCCAGACCGAGCCCCATAATTGCGCGTTTCAACGTTCTGGCAACCATTTCATCAGTACCATTCACGAAACCGTGTTCCACGTTGAGAAAAAACCTTTCAGCCGGATGCCGGTCCCGCAACCGCCGCTGGAGCTCGGACCTTGCCAGACAGGCCTTCACGTTCGTCAAGGAAGGCTGAAGGGCTTATCATTTAACGTTCATTTCCGTCTCTATCTCCCCTTTTTTCAACTTCCCCCTTGCCCAGTCCGCGGCCTCTTCTGTCGAGACTCGACTGGTGGTCCACATGACCTCAAGGGATCATTGATGTGATTATACATCAATCACCCTGACGCTTCCCTCCAAATTCATCATGATGATTCTACTTGAACTTTTTTTTTCTGGTGCGACGCCATCAGAAGGTACACAACGGCTGAATCGATATCTAAGACCGACCTAAATACGGTGGAGGTGAGCTTAAACTTGAAGTTCAAGACGGGGTTCACATTTAGTACAGCATTTAGATCAAAACAAAATGTGGATCCAGCCGTTGTGACAGCAAGGGACCCGGGTCGATAAAAATGCGTGACGAGCCATCGTCGGTGCCGACTTGATGACGTGAGGGCCAGTCGATGGCGATGGCCGGTGACGATACGGTCCCCTGTGGCCATCCGTCGGTCCATCCACCTCTTAATCTCCCCGTCGCTCAGCAACGCCGTTGGCTCCCCCGGGTACGAGCGGAAACTGAGAACTTGAGAACTACATCACCGCGGCCGTCGCAGTCGGCGGGTCTGTCACGAATCGGACGAGTGAGAACGCTTCCACGGGTCCTGAAACGGGGAAAACGGAATCGGACCGAATCGATAGGAACTCGTGGTGCCCGTCACTACTCGTGTCGGTCCATCCGACTTTGGCGTCTGTACACGAGCCCGGCCTCGGGGGAACGCCGCGACCTCGCACGATCGACGGACAGTCATCGAGGTTGACGTAAGCCCGGACCCACAATGCAGAGCCTATCTCTCTGTTGTCCACGTCGTGCTGTACGTCGATGCGGAGTTGAGCGTCCACCGCACCATCGAATGTATCAGATCCAATGCCGGTCGTCGGTCACGGTCGAAAAAACGGTGCAGGCCTCGGCGCCCACCAAAGACGAATCGGCGGGTGTTTAAATTAGAAAAACGTCAACCCGAGCCCAGGACGTGATCCAGACGGGTTTTTTTCCCGGGGGCAAGCACTCGAACAAAGGTCGCCGACGTTTGGGCTGATAACTCAGTTGTCACCGCCGTCGACGCCACAGCTGTGGTCCGTGGGGAGGTAGCCCGCCACACACACGAGAACGTCAGCGGCAGAGTTTGACGTGAACAGCGACACGGGAGCCAATCTGTCCTCATGGGCTCCCAGGCCCATCTGGTCAAAATGGGGATTTCATTATTGTGTCTTGCCTGATCACCCGCTTCTCATTTCGGGAGCATTATTCGCTGCTTTTTCGTTCGCGCTGTGCGATGACCGCCGAAGCGAAAAGAAAAAGAGAGCGAGCTGAGTCCCAGGTCGTGCCTGACAAGATGAGTACGTCACTCGGCAGCGCGGCACCTCCGTGATGGCGGGTCAGTGGCACGTGCATCGCGCCCATTAATTCGGCCGGGTGCTTCCACTGTCGCATCGCAACGCAGCCTTTCTTGCTTTTATGGTACAACAGATTATACTCGTCAAGAACGACAGCATATGGACAGCAGGGAAGTAGTAGTGAAACGCAGAGAGAGATAAACAGCGATGAAAGCGTTAAACCAAAAAGGACAAAAGGATCTGGTCGCGTAGAGAATACGTCACCGCCAGGGCGAGACTCTGCATATTACGGGCGAGATGACGTCGCACGGAGGATAACCAAAATCCCATCGGAGTGACCCGAGAAAATGGCGTCGACCATGATCTCTTGATTGGATGGTGTTGTGGTCGCTGAACGCGTCGGCGAGTGTAGTCTCGACCGTGAGGACGCGCTCCCGTGACTTCTCGATGTCAATGCCGTTAAATCACGGCGGCGACTCGGAGGAGGCGCCGCTTCAGGTATCTTGTCGGTCCTGAATCATTGATGGGTGGGAAACAAGGCAAACACAGCCAAGCGTCAAGAAGAGGGCCGATTGGAAAAAGGAGGCGACCCTAGCTTACCTGGAATCTCTGCCCTTCGGAAGCAGCAAAAATTTCCCATATCCGAAACCGCCATCGCTTGGCTGACCACGTTCGTTGACCCCCCACGCCTTGATCACGTCAATCCAACTGCGGACTATCTTGTCGTTCCGAGGGGTAACGAAATCGAAAAAGCTTCGCCCCATCACGTCCGTGGTGGTCAAGAGAAGGTCGTTGGAACAGTATTGGATGGTGCAATGTATCGAGAATCGATCGAGTATAAGTGCCGAACGTGATGATTGTGCAGGAAGAGGCTTATAGGACAGAATCGCGGGTTTTGATGGGTCTCCATCTGAAGGGGAGTCTTCGAGGATGTCCGTAATACCTGGTACGACGGGAAGTGGACTCGGAGGCATGGGGGACGGGTCGCCCCAACGCTGTTTTGGATGGGCAAGTGAGCGCCGTGAGGAGCGGGAGGAAGATCCAGCTGAAAACGTACGCGAAATTCGAAGTCCGTTGCGGTGGGAGTTACGACGACGACTTCTTGTGCTGTGGACGCATTTTGGAAAGCCTTGGGGCCAGGTACAGCGAGGGAGATGCTGCCAACGAGCACGTTGTGGACGACAGTACGTTGCTTGAGGCGGGATCAGTGACGTGGGACGGAGAGAGCAAGGGAAGCCAACTGACGATGGAACAGAGGAGGTAGCCTTTGAACGGGTCCTTGTGTTTCAGACGAAGATAGGCGATGACGGCCGCCTTGTCTTGACTGATAGTATCGCTGTGAACGTGGAGAGACGATTAGGACGAGAGGGAAGATGGCTAGACGTACTAGTGAAGCTTTTTGACGGCAGGAAATTCCTCTGGGTGTACTAGCTCGAGCGCAGAACGCCCCACGACATCGCGGGGTTCGTAACCTGGAGGGAAGACATGAACATGATGGCACATGTGGCCGAGAGGACGGACCGAGGAGTTCTGTGATGGACTCGGTGACGAAGAGCCAGCGAACCTGTGCAAAGATGAGCGGTCGAGGAGACGGACACGCGAGCGACGAACGTCTTCGGAAAAGTCGACGATGGCAACTTGCCAAAAGGGTGAGCTGCGGGCATGATTGGAGGGAGGAGGACGTACTGCAGGAAACGCGAGGGGTGGTGGTGGTGGAGTCCATCCGGAACGGAGGCAAGGCACGAGGATGGTGGGGGCGGATGAAGAAGACGGGGAGACAAGTGACACCGAGGGGCCAGGGTGGACTTTTATCAGGGTGGCATGAATTAATAGGCTCAGTAACGAATACGACAACTTCACGACGGTGTGCTATTACTGCAAGAATACGAGAAAACGGACCGCAGGGCGCACCTAGAAATGAGCTGGGCGAGCGCCACGATCAACGGGCGTGGCGTGCTGCATGGCGGTGAGAACGGGTTTAATTTAAGGTCACGATTCGCGAGATCTTCGCATCGACCACCGCGACGTCTCAATCTCACCCGTGCCTCATTTTGGTCGCTCCACAATGTGGTCGGACACACCCAACATCGCTCCCGGTGACCTCGTCATCGTATGGCAGGTACGAGCACACCGTGGCTCTCCCAGTGGCACTCACACCCGCGATGTCAGACCAGGGAACTCATCCAACCGCTCCTCGTCACGCCGGGCAAGGATCTCAACAGCCGTTTTGGCTACTACAGACACAACGACCTCATTGGACTTCCCTATGGCTCCAAGGTCGCATCTCGCAACGGTAGGGGCTTCATCCATGTCCTCCGTCCCACGCCAGAGCTCTGGACGATGGCCCTGCCCCATCGCACCCAAATTCTCTATCTTGCCGACATCGCTTTCATCACCTCGTGGCTCGACATTCGACGTGGGAGCCGCGTCATTGAAGCAGGTGCACATCTCCATTCCTCGCCTTCCTTTACACACCATCGTTATTGTTTTCATCACCCATTTCCCCACTATGACGACATGAGCTCAAGTCTATATCCCAATCATTCCCTTTCCGTTCACACCTTCCATTGCATTTTTACTTGGCAGTGCTCTTCATATGGCATGACCCGGGGGAGGTGTACTCCGACTCACACACATTTCCTCCAGGTACAGGTTCGGGTTCCTTTTCGCATTCTGTAGCCAGAACTATCGGCAACTCCGGCCATCTTTATTCCTACGAGTTTCATGAAGCGCGCGCCGAAAAGGCGAGGTGCGTCTTTCGGCCCCCACTCACTCTCATCGAAACACTATCTCGTTTCCTTCTCCAGAGAAGAGTTTGTCCAACATGGCATGCAGGACATCATCACGCTGACACATCGGAACGTGTGCAAGGACGGTTTCACAGTCGAGGACCACGTCGATTCGGGTACATTTCCCCTCTCCTCGGCATCACTCATCCGTCTCGCTCACACACTTGTCATCCTTTTCCTTTTCCTCCAGTCTTCCTCGATCTTCCCGCACCTTGGGAAGCCATCGAATACGCGAAAAAAGCGTTACGGGTATGTTTACCAGAAAAATAAAATAAATTCACCTTTCAACACCGCGCTGCCCACCCGTTTCTCGTTCGTTAGAAAGACTGCCCCACGCGGATATGCTGTTTCAGTCCGTGCATCGAACAAGTCTTGCGTACCGTCGGGGCGCTCAACGAGGCTGGTTTCACGGGTAAGTCCGCGGCCATCATCATGCCAATTCACCAGTTCGCCAACCTACCATCCCACCGTCCTCCCCGCGTTATATCACGTCATCTGGCGCTTTTCGTATTCCCGTCGCGGACTCCGACAGATATCACGATGTACGAGACCCTTCTTCGTCCGCACGAAGTCCAGCAACTCCCCCCTCCCCGTCCGCTCGGTCACATCGTCGACAAGCTGAAACGCATGGAACGCTATCGCGAGGAGAAACGCCAACGCCAGATCGCCGCCAATGCCGGGAAACGGAAACGGGAGCCCGAGGACGAACCGACGGCATCGGTGGAGAGTCAAACAGGACACGGTGCGGCGATAGAGGGAGGTGTGTCGGAAAAGAGAGCGAGAGCGGCAGTGTCGTCCGTCCCAGACGAGGAGGGGTCGAGGTGTGAGATCGTACCCCTCCCAGCGCCGGAGGACGGGACGGTTAGCGCCGTCACGGTGCCGAATCAGGTGGAACCAACGCCTGCCAAGCTCAACTATTCAAAAGCGTCTCCAGAGGTGCGGGGGCACACGTCCTACTTGACTTTTGCGCGTCTCGTGCCTTCCCCTTCACCCCTACCTGTCCGAGGAGAAGACCTAATACCTCAAAATTGTCGTCAAAGCGATGCACCCATGTCTACGAATTAGGAGATCATATACAAAATATTAACGTGTAGGATAATAACGTATAGATGTGTATGTATGTAAAAGGCGCCTGGAAATCCGTCTACCGCTCTTCTAGACGCCTCTTCCATCTCACATTCTTCTCGAAGCTATGCTGCGCCCTTCTGACGTCGTGCTCGAAGCACGCGGCCCGATCCGGTATTGGAATTGGACATCGATGCAGGGGAAGCGGCGCCTACCGTGGCGGATGCCTCGAGCCCACGACGACGCTTGGAAGGCGTGCTCTCTTCCCCATCGACATCAGAAGCCTCCTCCCTCTCGCTCCGTCTTCGCGTCCTCTTCTTCGACGTTCGGGCCGTTTTCGGTCTCGTCTGCGTGCCCTGTCGGCCCTTGGTGGTACGACGCCCCGGCTCCTCGTCCCCGCTTCGCGACGTCCCCGCTTCGAGAACACGCCCCTGTCCGCATTCCGCTTCCGCCATCACGAGATCTTCGACGCCTCCTTCTGATGGTGGCGTCCATCTTCCCTCTCCTTGTCGCTGCGCATGCGCCTCGGCGAGTTCACGCATCGTCTTTGGCATGCCTTTACGAGGCGCAGGTTCGAGATCCACCTCGGCTTCCACTTCCACTTCCACTTCCATTTCGCCATCGGCATCGTCATCCCCAGTTGGGACGAACGACCGAGTTGGAGAGCCTGACATCGCCACGACGTCCATGTCCCGGATCTCGCTTGATCGAGTACGAGCTCGATCGTCGACCCCACCCAAGCACGCCGGGGAAGTCATTGCGACCGTCGGGTGAAGATCGCGCGGGAGATGGAATGGTTCCACGACGTCGTCCGCGGTAGTTAGGTACCCTCCCGGTTGCTGCCATGATTGAAAAGAAATCAACTAACTCGGCCCGACCCGTCCGAGGGACCCACCTCGTTCTCGTCCGTATCGAGCCATGACTCTCCCCGTCGCAGTGGTTGTTGTGGTTGTCGTTCGAGAGGCGCACTCGGCTCGTCCGCCTCACCCGAAGCGTACTGTCGTTGGAGTCGTTCACGAATGCGAAGACCATGTACGAGGCGCATCCATCGCTTGCACGCCCGTTCTAGCCGCTTTGCACGGGCTCTTTCCTCCGCTTCCTGCTCCGCTTCTAGACACGCCTTAGATCCCGTCAAAAGACACATCAGCCACAAACAATGGGAGGGGTAGGTAAGTTGATGACACATACGTCTATGATCACGTTTTCGTTCTCGGCGACAATGACGATACCTCGAATGACAGGTATGGCTCTTCGTTTTCTGAATTCAAATCCCGTCTAGATCGATAAATGGAAATATGTCGTCCGAGCGAACGGAAAAATGAAATTGTGCACAGGCATTTGATCGAGGAGGCACGTACCACCGCCTCTGCAAAATCAAACCCGAGTTTCTTGGCTATTTTTGCGGCCCCCTTAACTGTCACCAAGGATAAGGCGACCTCAGCGATAAGCAATGAGGTCACGTACACGGGATATGTGCCGCGCCTTCCGGCAACATGGAAGGGACGTACAAGTCGATGTTGCCGAAATCGTTTTTGGGTATTTTCCCCTACCCGAAAGAAAAAAAAACGGATTTACCGCCATGACGGAAGAAAGCAAAAGAGCCCAGACGCACATCTTTGATAGGTTCCGGCATATACAACTCCGTTTGTGAGAAGGAATACATTCCTTGCATCACCTCTTCATCGCTGCCAGTATGCCTTTCTGCTTTCGCCCGCTCGAGCGCGAGTTCCACCTCTCGTTGTCGACTGATGGTCATTGCACGTTGCTTGACCATCTTCATGGGTTGACATCCTTGACGTATTTTGCGTCCCTGTCGCATCCAATTCTCCGCAGTTTTCAGGGATATCACTGATGAACGTGGATATACAGGTTCCCCTCTGAACTTGCCAAGCTCCGTGGGAGGATCAATCACCTCGTCGCGCCTGAGATGACGAGCCAAGGCGTACCTGAGGAACGCAGTAAGTCACCTACACCTCGGGGAAAATAATTATGAAAAAAAGGGGAGTCATGCACGTACAATGGATGGTTCTTGAAGCCCGCGATTGTCGTCGGCATACCTTCCGTCAGCTGATGCATGTGTAATTCGTCGTCCTCGAGGTCGTCCCTTTGCTGCGAACAAAAAGAAGACGAGATCAGAATGCGTCCATCTCCGTTCCGCCCACGGAGCTTTAGTTATACATACAAGTCGATAGGGTCTCGTGATGGAATGCACGACTCTAGCCCACCATTCTTTCCGCCCACCGGCGGGACCAGCACCGACAGCTTGCACCTTGGATACCTTGGCTGTGTACTCATGCGCATATCGCGCGGTAATATCGCGTCCAAAGCCATCTTCTTCGAGACCAATCACATAGAGCATGTGGTTATCTTGCCTGATGGGTCTACTCGTTCCTGCGTTGTGAATACGACTTGGATCGAAAACGTGACGTTTGTTGACAATACCGCGGATAGGATCCACCGGCAACCAGCGCGCGTCTGGACGGGAAAACACCTCGGTCCAAAAGACAGGCGGTGTGGTCCTCAGATTCTGCGACTCTGTGGGTAGATATTGACATAATCGCTTAGGCAGAACGTGAAACAGAAACACGTTCCACATACTCGATGATCTTGCCCCTATGGCGGGTGATCCGTTACGGCTAGTAGATTGACTTTTTGGTCGGCGAAGTTTAATAACTGGGTTTGCTACCTCCTTTCCCTTCCCTGAAATTGATTATGAGCATACCGGCAGCGGGAAACAACTCGGCAAACGTGACTCGGCCTCCTTGTACGTACCTTTACAATTGGAAAGAAGTGCGACAGTTTCTTTTGTCTCGCTTTGATCATCAGACTCGAGGCCTGGGCCATCATCGTGGGGCTCCTGTGGCGGCTTTCCCTTGCCCTTCGAGCCATTACTCTTTAGGGTTCGTTTCCCAACTTTTGATTTCCACGGAATACTCTGTAGGCTGACGACAAGTCTCGCGGGGATATCGAGTGCCCGACACAGTGCAGTGAAGAGTTGCGCGCTTGTGTCTCTGGATCCACGCTGCATCAGCGCGTGCTTCATGAGAGATTCGACGCTCCGAATGCGTTCATGACCGTCATTGTCAAACTCCGGGGAGTCGGATCCGTTAGCCAACGTGAGCTCGTCCTCGATTTCCTCGAAGGTCCTATTCTTGATGTGCCCGGTAGGCGTGACGGTGAAAAATGTTTCACACCACCAGTCGACGAGACGGTTAACTGCCGCTTCGAATAGCCGACCGCGCCTGTTTTGATCCGGAATGCGTGACTTGTGTATCATTGCGAATTCGTTCTGAAGCGCGAGCGGCGCGAGGGAGATGAGTCGAGCCTGGAGTGCCGAGTCAGCCATGAAGGAGTCGGGGAGAAGCACACACATGAAGCAATGAGTCATTGATCCACTTGTTTCGTATCCGAGCATTGGCAAGGAGCGCGACAGTATGGATTTTGTGAGTGGTCGTTCGCAGGACGCGCTGTGCGTGTAGGGCAGCAGCGGCCTTTTTCCTGTTTCACATCAGAACTCTGTCAGAAGTGACTGGAAGAGAAGAACGCTCACTTGGCATCATCCTTGCTGGGTCGCGTCTGGAGAGTGATCTCGATGTTTTGCTGCGGGGATAGTTCGAGCTCAAGGGGTATGTCGAGTTGTTGCTGCTCCGGGACATGAACTTCCTCCCAGTCGAGGTCCTCGTCACTGCTATCGCCTGCGACCGAGACCGTCATGATGATGGTCACCGGCTTGGTCGTCGTCTGAGACTAATTAGCAACGCGTCAGTCACATTAGTCACGCTCACGTGCCGTCGTAAATGAGTCACGGAGTATTAATGGCATGATGGTTAACAAAATCGTTTGATGATCTTATCTTTCACTCCGCGTGAGATTTGATTCATGCAGTCCCCTCGCAGTCTTGCAGCTCAACGCAGATTTAACTCGAGGGCCAAGGTCTATCAGAGTCCATGATCTTACCACCGCCTCAACGCCTTCCCAAGGCCGAGTTTGATGTCAGTCCCAGTGTTGTGTCCAGGGCTTCCTCATGCATCTGCTTCCACACAGGCCCTTATCAAAGGCTCGGTCAAGGAATCCATCCAGACTTTTTCCCAACTTGCAGGTTTGCCCCCCAGCGGCGACGCATGCGTGCCCGAGCAATACATCCGCATCGTACAGATGATGTACGATCAGCTCGATGCTCGCAAGATCCCACATGGCAGAATCAAAAAGGATTTCGCAGTCGAAGATCTTGACATCGCCTTCGCTTCCTTGGTTGGTCTTGGTGTCACCCTTCCCATATGGCTCAACCACGACGATCTCTGGAAAGAGCTCGTCAACGGACTCACCGAACATTGGCCCGACATCCGCCAATGGATACTCTTCCTGTACCGGAGTATAGTCACCCAGCAAGATCTCGACACTGCATTGCGGTACACATGCAAGGGCGCCATCGTCGAATTTCTGGGGCTCCTTCGCGACAGGCTTCTCTTCCCTTGGTCTAAAACCATCACCACAGATCGTCAGATCATGAAGATGATCTGTGACCTTTGGTTCATTGAGACCCGGGACCCCCGATTCTCCAGTTGGTCTCTCAAGGCAAATACTCAGCGGGAATCTGCGATCTTCAATGCGTGTTTCCTCATCGCGCATGAAATGGGGACTACCATCGACTGCGGCAACCTGCTCAGCCTGTTTAAAGGGGAACCAGAAGCCATCGCCACCGTCACACTTTGTCACCTCGACCACGAGATCTCACGGGAGAACGAGTGGGATCTAAACTGCATCGCTTGGGACTTGCATATCGCCACCGCACTGTCTCTCCAAGCAGACATTCGCGTTGCACTCATGCGTCAGGGCATGATCAAAGCTGCCTCGGAGATTCTCGAGTTCACTGTGAGCCGAAAATGGGAGGGCGGGGCGCGGGTGCTTGCGGCGCGATGCATGGTCAACGCGATCGTCATACTGAGGTCGCGCGTCGAGGAGATGGATGGCCTTCCTTTTCTCGTCCAGGTGCTCCAGCGTGGCCTTGTCGAATCGCTTCTCAAGTGTGAGACGCTGATGCAGTTCGCGGAACACCCACCTGCACATCGGGAGCCGGTCATGCTACTTGGGGATATCCTTCCTGGGTATACCGTGTACCGCTCCGTCTTATATCTCACTGTGGTTGCCATCGACGCGGCAGTAAGGCAGAGGCTGGATGCCAAGCTATCGAGAGACGAGGAGCTGTATATGGCTTGGATGAGACTCAAGGATGTGGTCGATGAACGCCGCGGGCTAGTCAGACGGGGCGTTCAAGTTGCCAACGGGCACATGATTCAAACATGTCAAAATAGCGAGGTAAATAACCCCTAGTCCCTGCAAGTATACGTCATCTGACAGGTCGATGTTGCGCGTAGTGTTCGAAAACGAGGGATATGGATATGGATAGGTTCAAGCGCTGTGCGGGCTGTCTTCATGCCTACTACTGCAGTCGGAAATGTCAGCGGTACGACTGGCAATTCGGGAATCACAAGCAGTATTGTACACGGATTCATGAGCGGTCCGTGCGAACGAGTACGTAGAGTGTCGCTATCGTTGCCATACCTGAATGACCGACTCTAACAAAGAAGGAGAAATGGGAACGGTGCACAGGAAGGACCTCAAGTTCCTGAACCAAGTCATTCTCGCAGAGCTGAGGAAATACCGCCACCGGCTCAGTGCTCACCCGTCCAAGCTGACCCTCGTTGAACTCAATCTTGTCGGTGGGCAGGTCAGCACCATCTTTGACCCCCGCGGAACGAGCGCGAATCCGTTCGGGACCAAATGCGAGTGCGAGACATTTGCGAACGCGCGATTGAAACGCATGGCGGAGGCGGTAAGGGAGGGAAAGACACAGACGGTACTCGTGAGGGCGTTCATTCCAGGTGGGTTGTCGAGGAAGATCGTGCTTCAAGCAATTCCGTTGGACGTGGTGGTGAACGACGGGAAGGGAAGGCGGAAGAATGATCGGGGGGTAGTCAAGTACCTGTTCAACATGATCTTTACGTGCTGTGGGAGTGAAGGCAGTGATCTAAATGGACCTAGGTAGCGAAACAGTATTTCCCTCATCATATATAATAGAGCGAGTTTGAAGGGTACGATGAAACCACAGTGGTTTCCCTGTGCGGATTTTCGTGCAGTGATGAAGCTCAGATTACTGGTAGCTGTGCAGCCACATCATGAGGCATATTGTCCCAACCTTTTTGTTAAGAAAAAAAAATGCTGTGGTGTACACGTGAAATGCAGCTGCTTTGACCACAATTCCGTGACGATGAAATGTCATCTACATAGGCAATTCTGTGGTATTCCCAGTATATCATCTACTAGTACTATGAGCTACGTGAATGGAAACCTGATACTAGAACGAACCCCTTGACCTTCCACGGCACGGTAATGCGGTGGTGTTGTTGCCCGGGGTTGTCTCTGGGAACGATTCCGCAAGAAGACCGTCCTCCATCTTAGCCTTCAGATCCTCAGGACGGATAGGCATCTGTATCGAGTTTCAACAAACCTTGCCTGAAACTGACGTGGCTTGGTTTCAAAGGGAAGCTATAACACTCGGAAAACTTACAAACCGCGTACCCAGTCTTCTCACCATCGCTCCAGGTAGAGGATTCACCTGACACTGTCAAGTGATTTTGTTGTAGGTCAATGATAACGTCCTCGGGCTTTAGCGCTATACCCGGGCAACTCGATCGTCGCTGGAGTCCTTATTCTCTTCTACGTAGACTCTGCAAGAGTGAAAGTACTGGATATATTGACAGAAATTGACAAATTTATGTTTCCTTACCTTGGACGGAACGCATCGCAGTTGGAATTTGTAGGCTCCATACTCACGGAAGCACAAATGCGTAGAGATCCCACAGAAGGTCAATACACTCCCGGTGGCATCATGACTGCTACATGAGTGTGTTCGCTATGAGCTTGCTTGTCATTGTATGATACCACTGGCAGTGGTGGTAGTTGCTTGGGTACATTTGCAAGGGAGAGTAGAATCAGGGTTTGGAAAATTGTGATACATTAGCCGTTGTGGCGGCGCTTTGACCGAGAGGTATACTTGTGCCTTTGCATTCTTCGATAATTCCACGCTGCAACCGTATCTGCCTTCGAGCGACACTCCATCCACGAAGGCCAGTTGAACGCCGGGAGGCAAATCCAGCAGTTACGAACAAGACCGTCTGGCGTGAATAAAAAATCATGCAGTTTTCCCGCGTGCACCGTGAATCTCCGAACCACTCCATCGACCGCGACCGCGACGAGCTAAAGAGTCATGAATTGCAAACACAGTGGGCGAACGTCAGGTACTTCAAGTTCAGTGGCGTAAGCCTCCAGACTCGTTATTGAAGCCAAACAAACTGTTTCAAACCAAATCGCGATAGCACTTTGGGTCAATCACCACGCCACGCATCGTTCCACACAATACCAATTTCGACCTCCAGAGAGAAGAGGTATGGCATCGAACGACGGCCCCTTCGCATACAGGCCGGTCGCGATTCACGCTTTGGCATCATCAACAAGCTATATAGTCGTAGCTTTGGGTGGCTCTTCTCTACGTCACTACTGCGTGGCAGATGAGTTCCATCTGTTGTCTTCCGTCTTTATAAGATGCCGTACGCTCATTTATTGTTCGCCCTTCCCGTGCCGCACGTTACTTTGCCCACTTTGCCTAGTCGGCTACTAACATCCAATGTACGCTTTGACTACACGCTTTGACGACAATGGCAGCCCACGTCCACAGGATTTCCGGATTGTATAAATGCGAGGATGGGCCCCTGTGTTCTACCCATCAGGCTTAGAACATTCTATCTCTCACTTTGAGCAGAGCTCCACATTTCCACTCACTCTCGTTGTCTCTACCTTGCGTATCGTTGCTGAACATGGACTATGTTAACCCAAGCAAACTTATGCTCCAGACCTGTGGTGCTGGTTCCGGTCATGTACGCTTTGTTATGTCCACCAAGCCTATTCCTATTGACGAATTCTACCCTGACAGTACTATGTTCGTGCTTCAAACCCTCCCATCCATCCTGGGGCTGTGAAGGCACCAATGCCACAATATTATACATTGCCGGACCAGCGCCGCATCAAACGTGTACCACGACCGCCACACTTTAGCCCTCCTTATGAAACCATACCACCCATCACTTTCAGCATCAATGGGTGGCCCGGTGTTCGTGTAAAGGACATCCTGGATGAGACTGTTGTCGTCGATGGCGCTGATGATTTGGTGTTAATGCAATCCGGGTGGAGGTCAATCGTGGTGAACCTTGAGGTGCCAACGGTGGTTTCATCACTGTATCAATGACTAACAGTGTCCTCACAGTGGCCAGGCTACGACCACATCACTTCTGGAAACCCCATGAGTTCGAGGATCGATGTGCGCCCGGGCGGTAGGGATATAATGCGTCAAGACCTCGCTAAAAAGGTCTGTGATCTAGTATTCAACTTTCATAGGATTATATGTGTGGGTGCTCATTCATGACTGTCGATGTGTTCGTTCCTAACAAAAATGCTCGAACAGAAATACTCCACCTCCCTCGACTGGAAAAGATATCGGGCTTTAATGGCTGGTCCAGAAGGCATTCGCGTGACTGATATCGTCTTGTTTTCGTTGCACTATTACCGAAATACTTGGGTCCCAGAGCTCTACCTCATTGAGTGATGGAATAGAGCACACTGTTCTGAATTTTTACTCCCATTATTCCGTCGCATATACACACAACCTTCATACATTCATTCGTACTTTATTCATACCCTTGCATTCAGCCTTGCTTTGATCTCTGATACATTCTGCGCTCCTGCATACACGTTTTATTCACTTGTTATTGCCATTCTTGCATCCCCAGCATAGATTCATCCCATTGCATCCTAGACATTACAGCATTGTGATATGTCCTCAGTCGTTCCACAATGACTATACCTGTATATACACTACCTTGCTCAATTGGTGAACTCGGTTTGAACAATCAGTGAAATTCAAGTATGCACTGATATTTGCCAGCTTGAAGATGGGCATTATGTCCCGCATCCATCCATTCAAAGCTGGTGGAGGTTGCTCAGCCTAAGCAAGGTCACCGCTCCCAGTGTACTACACCATGACGGTATTCACTTTCCATATCGTAATGGCAGGCGTCACTGACCAAATGCTTAGGAGGGGGGGAGGCATCCGAGTACCCTTATTCCTAGTACTTGACGTTTGCACGGCGCGTGCTTCCCGCCCTCTTGGTATGTCAACGACTCGACGATCCTGAACCCAACACTACACCGCACCGCTCGCTGGCCTCACATTACCAATTGACGATTGAACACTGCGTCCGGAAACCCTCGACAGATCCTCGCTCGAGATCTGAAAATCGGAGATGCGCGTCTTCCAGACGGAGAACATGGGCGGCGAGTCTGGACCGTTGATGACACGGACGAGTGATGGTGACCCCTGTGATGATGGAACAGCTGATCTTGCGATGACCTGTAATCTGAATTGCCAGGGACTGGGGGTAAAGCGGGGCCGCCCGCCGTAAGAAAATAACAATCAGCTCGCAAATGAAGGGCGGGTCGCTTTGCTGCATCGTCTGACTCGGAGCGTGCCTTCATCAATATTTGTTCGGGCCGTCCTCGGCGACTGCGAATGTCCACAAACGTGTAGACGTGGTGGGGCACGTTGTGATCGTCGATGTGACGTGCGTACGATGTATACGGCCCTGGAGAAGTTTGTTCAGTGGATCACACTTCGACTGATATGGTCAAATGCCAAGGGGTATCCCTTGACCACCGAGGGGTTGGAAAGTGGGAAAGGATACAATACGTAATTGTTCCGTTGTGTAGCACCTATGGAACCTAGTGTGCCAGCAAGCCATCTACAAGAGAAAGTAAAGGCAGTAAAATAACAGAGGGTTACAGTGAGAATACAAGAGCGCGGTGGAGGATTAGTAGCGGGACACGAGTACATTTGGAAAGATCTCCCTGACCGACTCGGAGATACTTATGAAAGAAGATGTCCAACATGAAACTGCGATAGCGAAAGCGTCATACAGAGTAAATTAGGAACAAGGGGGAAGGGGGTTGCAAAACAGGTATCAACCTGATATTCTGAATCGTTATGATCACAAATAAATAATTGCGAGGGAAGGAATGGGGCAACTACGAGAAGAAGGAATTTCGAATCGGTTCCACAATTGTTCCAAGTCGATCAGATGGGTGATAGTGCCGCTCGCACGGCTTTATCTGCCGGGTTGATCTGTCAGCGAGTGATAGGAAAACGTCGTTGGAGACTCACATCCAGCTGTCTGACCCATAGCTAGTGACCATTTTTTGAGCGAACAAGGATGGAAGAGCCTGGCCTGCTTCGCACAAGCAGTCGACAGGGATCAACCCCTGTTCAAGACTTTTGCCTGTACCGCGCACCAATTTCTCGACGAAAGCCCAGCCGTCTTCAAAAATCTTAAGAATTCGGATGCGATCACCCGGACGGACCGCTAGCTCATCGTTCAGAGTGGGTGCGAAAGGACGACGAATGACCTCGAAGTCGGCAAGTTCGTGTTTTGGGATAACAATGAAGGGACTGGGGGAAGGCTTGGATACCATAATGGACGGAGGGGGAATGAGGTTAGGAATCGGCATCTGAAGCGCAGGGAACGGTGTGGGATCAGAGTACATCACTGGCATGTGTACGCCGGAAGGCCTATTGACGAGGGTAGTCACAGAGGACCGGGGTGATGCGATGTAGGGATAATCTACTGAACTTCGCAGAGGCGCTGGTGGCTTCGGGAAGGCAAAAAGTTCCGAGGGCGAGAATGGACGGACTAACATGGGTGCAGTGGGATCCAGATGGTTCTGGCTTGCTGGAGCCATCAGGTACTGGGCATCCGGGTCGCTGCAATTGCTCAGCATGCTGTTCAAGGACTCCCTGCGTGCTACGGCACTTGTGGGAGAGATTAAGACAGAGTCACGAACTTCGACCATCGGAGGGAAATCGGGGACAGCGTCCAGGGAGAGCCGCAAATAGGAATCGGAGCATAGCAGCCCTTGATCGAAGTTGGTAGCAAAACTGCTGCGTGCACTCCGGCTGGTTGGAGTTACCCCACCTGCCCCCCCTATACCGCGAGTTCCAATATTCGACATGGTAGTAAACCTTCCACCAAAACCACCGCGGCCAAACCACCGCTCTTTGCGAAGCTCTGTGCGACGCGCCATTGACCGGTGACGAATGAGTAGGAGGATCAGTGCGAGCGAGGAAAACAGGCACACGATAGTGATGCCTGCGATCGCACCCCCAGACAGTTGCCTGCCAGAAGAGACGGCAGCAGCGGTGGAAGTAGTTGGAGATGAAACAGTTACACCAATGGTGTTTGAGCCAGAAGCCAGCGAGGATTGTGAAGCAGACGGGAAGTCCATTGTACTGGCAGTCGATTCACTGGAACTTGAACTCGCGAAGGTTGTGGTAGAGGCGCCAGATCCATCATCAGCTGGTGCGGTACTTCCGCCGTCAGTACCAAGGAAATTTCCATCGCTTTCACCTGTGACTGAAGAATTGGCCACGCCGCCGCCACCACTCGATAGATTAGAGGATCCTCCAGGAGCCGAGACTGGGGACGTCTGGCTAGGGGCATTGGCTAGTGAAGAGGTCACAACGCCTCCATTATTCGCAGAAGAGGTTGCTTGTGCTTGTGCAGGCGCTCCATCATCGCCTCCTCCACTGCCATTGTCATTCCCTCCACCAGAGGGCGGAGAAGATTGTGCATCACCACTAGCCCAATTGCCAACACGCCTAAGACTCACAAGTGGGCCAACGACGGGAATGGAATTGTCAGGGAGTGGCATGCTGATAAGGGAGCTATCGCACGCGTCGAGTTGAGTATTAGAACGTCCAAGAGCGCAATGCTTTGCCGATGCTCGCAGCATGCTGGGAAAGATGGTATAACTTCAATACACGTGGGGAATGTTTGTGGATTTGTTCAGAGTCCAGAGTGTCGAAAACAAGCGAAAGGGGAAAAGAGTGGAGATGTCGTTGTCCGCCCGCGCCAGCGATAAAAGGTGTGATGGGGGGAAACCTTTAAGTCACCAAACAAATACTCCCAGCGAGCGCTGCGAAAGCGAGGGTGATATGGAGAGAACGGATGCCGGGTACATGGTAACGCGCTGAGTTTGTCATGACCACAGAAAAGTGCATTGACCAATTGGATCAGATGAACAAGATGGTGGGATACTTGCAAGGAAACAAATCTGCAAAATGGTCTTGTACAAGTTTGAGTCGCACGCGATGACGGCGATTGTTGCTTCCGATTGGCTAGTGGGTGTAACCAGGACCGAGCGTTGGGCCTGGCCTGGGCCTGAATAAGATGTACCTTTTTCCCCAGTAAGCCTACCAACCCTTAGACGTTGGCAGAGCGATTGCGTGAACCGAGTGCTCTTCGGTTTCCGAGAAATAGGATCTTCCCTCCACCTGGCTGTTCAACTTTTGCAAGAGTAAACTGGACTCACCGTCTTCCTGTCGTCATAAAATCTCTGGGGTACTATAGTACCTTGGCCTGAATCTTCTCGAGTCTGGAACGTCCTAATCTCGGCCCAAACCAGTCATAGTAACTTATGATACAAGGGGTGTTTATCGCCCAAAAATAAGCCAAAGCGTGTCAGCTGCTCTTGAAAGGCAGAGGCATTAGAGTGGAAAACCGTTGGGCTCGTTTTGAGGCGTTTTGAGGCCGTTTTGAAGTTGATTTCGGCAGATTTCAACATCCGGCAGATCCCCGGTGCGACGACTGCAGCGTCCCTCTGTAGTCGTCGGTCGCATCTTGCTGCCACTTCACCAGTTCATCTACCCGGATCCACCTCTCTATTACACCAAAAATTACAGTCTCCAAGACTTCTACCAAGGCCATCTCTCGCACTCCGACTCCTGCGTACTCTAGTACTTACCAGTCGACCGGAATTGGATTGCAGAACCTCAACGATCCCAAATCTATCGTCACAACGGGGCCGTTTTCTACTTTATGTAAAGGACCTTAATAATTAGACTTGTAAATACATAATCTTACAGTGTGAGCCACTCAAAAGCGGCAACTGAGGTATAGACAAAATTGTAATTCTATCTACTCCTTCCACAACACAAATATCAGGTTTCCAATGCTATAAATGTGCTAATC
>JBBPTO010000479.1:0-29293 GCA_038094155.1 Pulveroboletus cf. aberrans
GAAGACATCAAAGTTGCGAAGGTAGCTGCCACTAAGGCTGCCATCAATGAGATGGGCAATCTGGTCGCAGATGGCAGCTGACCAGGCAAAGGCTTCCAAGACTCCCAAACCAGTTCTCCCGAAGAATAAGAGGGGCACTGGAAAAGGCCTGAAGAGTGCAGCCATCACAAAAGGTCAGTTGTCGGATATAACTTAATGCTACAAAGAGGTACTTACATTATCACTGTCGCAGGTGCGGATCCTGGAGACAGAGCGGCGTCCGGAGACCCTATGACTACCTCCCTTCTAAAGAAGGACATGAATTTCGAGCTGCGTAAAGCCATTGAGGAGGCAAGGGCCAGCAAACTTGCTGAGAAGTCGCAGGCGAGTAACACGATTACACCACGTGGTGCTGCAAACAACCGGGGCTTCACCAGGGCTGCGAGTCGTCGTACAGATGCCGAGTTGGCAAGCATCATTGAGGATGTGAGGGCACTAGCTCAGGAATTGAAAATATCTGCTGAAGACTTGGACAACACGACTGGCTCTCAGGATTTAGACGATGAATATGCACACATCTAGCAGGTTTTTTCTTTTTTTCAGTTTCATTTGTGAACTGATTGCTCAATTGCAACTACAGACTTGCCATTGGCGGTGGTCCTGCTGTCATGTTCAGGTCAATCTCTCGTCTGTTTCACTGTGCCTGTTCATCCAGGCTTGTTCATGTTTTCCGGTTACGTTCACTACGTTTCATTGGATACATCACTTTCTTTCCATATTTTGCCCCTCATTCTGTTTCGTCTTCAAAATGTCTCCCTCACAGCTTTCATATGTTCCGGGGAATGAAAACATTCTCTTTCGTGCTTATTTCATTCAAAGTTACTTACAAGCTTGTCACACTTAATTGCTCAATCGTTGCTTATGTGCTTGGAAACGGTGCTTGTCAAGTGTGTAAGCAGTTCTCAAGTGAGAAATAAGTAGTTCGAAAGCAGAAGGGTCACTTTGAAAGAAGAGGGATCTACTTACGCACTTAGCGCTCCAAAGCCATAAAGCTTAGGTAAAGTACGTATAAGTGACGGCAAAGTAATGCTAGGATTTCCTGATGAATACATCAGGAAAACCCATTCTTCTAATATACAATGGCCATCAGTCACATGAAACAATTGCTCTTCGCGAGGCAGCGGAACGACACAATGTCCACCTATTTTGTCTCCCTCCCCACACGACTCATCGTCTTCAGCCTCTTGACGTCAGTTGCTTTGGACCACTTCAGCGTGCGTGGCAAAAACGATGTGCCATTGTAATGGAGGAAACTGGCGAGGGGATTACGAAGAAGAATTTCATTTGCGAGTATATGATCGCACGTGGAGAGGCGTTCAAGGAGGAGACAGTTCAGAAGGCTTGGAAAAACAGCGGGATATATCCACTAAATCCCTCAATATTCACTGATGAGGACTACGCACCCAGCTATACCACGTCCACAGATCTCCACCTTCCTGAGACATTTCTGGCCACTGAGCCACTGCTCGACGGGATCGATTTGTCATCTGATGATTCCACATATGAGCTTGAGGGGTTTGCATCGCAGATAGAGCCATCTGGTACAGACTCAGAGTTGAGTTCTGATGACTTGGAATTTGGGGGTTCCGAATTGGACGTGGAGACGGAGCGAAACACGGAATACAGCAGAATCGGGCAAATATTCACACCCATGTCGAACTTCGATGCGCAGGCACAAGCTTCATCCAATGGTGATTCTTTCTCGGGCGTTGCTGGCCCATCAACCTTCCCTTCCTATTTTCAAGACCCATCGTCCAGTCAGTCGAGCATTTGTTTGTCTCATACCAAGTTGCCTGCATCTGTTTCTGCCTCCTCGACAGGTCATCGCAAGACACGATCTATGTCACGTACCCTCTCTTGTTCAGCCACCCCATTATCAACTTCCAGACAGCTTAAGACTGCGGAAGAACGAATACATGAATTAGAGGAGGAAAACCGTCTCTTAAGGGGAATGAAAGATGCGGCTGAAACTCACTGCTATTTTTCTGGCCAAATGATCGCTCAGCTGCAGAAACGACTGGAGGCGAAAAACGGGGATCTGGGTAAACGACAACGTGCACAAAAGATCAATAGTAGTGCACGGGTTCTAACCTCAGAGGAAGGCCGAGCAGAGCTGCAACAACTCCGAGAACAGGAAGAATTGAAGAGGCAGAAAGAGACAGAAGCGAAGGCTAAGAAGGCAGCAGAAGAACAAGCACGACGGGAACGTAGAGCGGACACTGGGCGCATATTTACTGGTGCTTTGACAAAGTCGAAAAAGAAGGATGAGCTCGAGGATTTGGCAGCTGTGCTCGCGCTTCCAGAGACGGGCAAGAAGGACGACCTTCTCGCACACATTATTGATCATTTCGACAAGTTTCCGCTGTTGAAAATGGAGGTTCGCTTCAAGGAACCTTTCCCCTCAGTGCGATCCCGAAAGCGCCTCCGCACGGATGACGATGAAGATCAACCTAGAGCATCCTCCAGCCGACAACGGATTGACCTCGATGTGTCCATACCAGTGAGTGATGATCCCAATGACGTTTCCAGTCGGGCAATGTTTCCGCACATGCAGGACCCTGCTTCCTATGGTTTTTCACTCTCGGGCTTATCAACACCGCACACTCGGACAGAACAGAACTCGTCGGCATCAACGAACACGACCCGGGCAACCCATGCTGTGAACAACGCGAGCACACACCATCTGTTTTCTTTCGATCCTGCTGTTCCGCATTCCCAACCATACCATTATATACCTACTGTATCTAATTTTACTAGCGGATCGTTGTACAGTCGATATTTTCAGTCGTAATTCATTTCCTTGTTCTTACGAGTGCTCGTCACGGTCTCAACTCGGACTCTCGTGCAAGCCTTGCCTGTCAAACGTCTGAGTTTGATTTTTTCCACTCCCGAAGCCGGCCAGAGCGTGACCCGATGTGACAGAGATTTTGCACTACACGAGCAAAACATCGGAAGAATCATATGATCTTAACACGAACAGGAAAAAATCTGATAAATAAGGAGGAGATGTATTAACATGTATTGCATATGTGGTATGAGACCGAGATGCAGAGAGTGTGTTGTTGAGGAGTTAAAAATGAAATACCACGTTTTTTGCACTTCTGGAGCAATGATAGTAGTCTAGTTACGTTTGTTGCCTCAATTCACTCCGCCATCAGAAAAATTTTGACCTCCTGATATGGTACAAGACAGAATTTTCGACGCCAGTTTGAGTCCTGCGTGACATTTGCTCGGGCCATCTAAAAATCAGCACATGGAAGCATTCAGTGATGGAACGGGGAACGCACTGCTTGATTCAAATGCTTTCAATCTGAATGAACCGAGTTCCCGCCCATTTCCTCCATCGACGACTGACATTCGTCATACAGACCCTGTCCACGCGTCAACGTGCACGCCCTGTCTACTAGACTCAATGACAGGCGCGGGTCGTGACGCGTGACCTCCATACCTCGACGATGACACTGCCCTCGAGCAATCCCAGACACACCACCCTTCATCAACCTCAGGCTGTGGGCTACCGGAATCGCGCTCGGGTGTGGAAAACAGCGTTGTACAAGATCCGACTGGATTCGACCATGACGAACTCGCGCGGACGGTGCGGTCGAGCAGCCGCACGAGTCCTTCGATCATGACCGTCATTCCGACGTTGTGTTTTTGTCCGAGCGCGTTGAGCGTGGAGGATCTCGGAAAGCGACCGCGTCCATCGCATCGCCATGGGTGGCCTTGACGAGGACGCTGGTCTTGAATCCGATGGAAAGGCGGCCTTGTTCAAAGGTGATATTGGTTTGGTGAGCTTTCACGTGTCTTCCGGAGGAGTTGGCGTCCGGATCCTCGAGGATTCCGGCTTCGCAAATAATGAGAAACATGTTTCTGTCCCAGGACCACTGCTTGGCGGGTGGTTTCTGGATGAGAATGTCCTTTTCTGCCGCATATACAACGGACTCAGGAAACCGCTACCTTGTTAAGGGACGCACTGGATGAACCCACCAAGCCCAGTATGCCAACTTGAAGACATGACCCATATTCGTGGATCCCATGACACAGGCTGACACAAGGTGGGCATGAAGCGGGCCATCCAAACTGTCCAATCACAGCATTGCCAAGCCCAAGTCATGAGAGGATTCCCAGTAGATGCCAAATCGGCATGGCGGCCACATTGATGGCGGCCGTGCTGTAAGCATGGGAATTGCGGGGGTCGTCTGTGACGTAGGAACGAACGTTCACACGGAATCGCACACAGGGATTAATCCTCGCAAGAATGATTGGGGAACCGATGACGAACAAGCACATCTTTTATAATCTACCCTACGTTCCTTTCCGCTTGACTAAGACTGCCGCGGAAAGGAACGTAGGGCAGATTATAAAAGACGCGCTTGTTCGTTATCAGCCCCGATGACTAAATGGCGTTACATTGTCATAGCTTCTGCTCAGCTTGTATTTGGCCGCTTCTTGTCCGACTCGGAATCTAGTTCCTTCCTGTTCGGCCACCGAGTGCCTGGCGTCTGTCCTCCCCTCATAAGCCAACCATTCCTCCGAAATATCAATTATTCTTTCTCCTCGGTTACTGATACCGCACTAGTTCCGTAACCTTGGATGCCCCACAAGCAACTCGAATTCCCTAGAGGACCCGAACACTCTGAGCACGTGTGAGTCACATAGTAGATCAGTTGATGCCCGCCAAAGGTGACCCAATTTGCTGGAATCGAAAACCTGCACGAATGCCTTTCGAACGCCAACCCGAGGACAATAAGTCGCCTGGTATGATTCTCTCAAGACTAGCACATTCCGCATCCCTCACAGATCAATCTACCAGAAAAAGGGCACCAGAATCAAAGTTGAGCACAAATATATGGAGTAAATGATAGGTCTATGAATATTCGAAAACGACAAGAAGTCGAGGTTGGCGAACGACGCAGGGATTGGTTGGTAAGTTGAAAATGAACCGTGACGATGGAGCGGCAAATCTATAGATGCTTATTCCTAATGTGTTTCCTCAAGCTGTCTTGGCGTGAAAAGGACTTGCCACCAGGACAATACCGGCAATAGTGGCGTACAGGGTAATGGGTATCAACATGCCGAGGAAAGCTTCCTCGTTTTATCTTCATATCACATGTTGAACTTTTCCCAGAATTCGCCAGTTGACACATTGTTTCTCCCTTTGACTCGCCAGACACTCGGTGAATTTCACCAAGGTGACGAAGGAACGCTGGCTTGGTAGGTGAGATGTGGTTGCACGGTTCGTCTGAAGTCTGATGCCTCCAGGAGCATTGATATGACCCGGCTTCCAAGGATACTGTCTGGACTACCTGGGAAGTGGATGGACCCTCTGATGACAGGAGCTGAGGACCGGGGCTAGGTGCAGAGAAGCTGGATGTCAGGTTTGTAGGGTGGTTACCGGCGTAACGTTCCTCCAGCCAATCCATTTGTTCCATTAGAGCCTGGACGTTCGCTTCCTGAACGTGGGGAAGGTCTAAACGTTGATTCGTTTCCCGACAAGGACTACGTACGAAATTATCCGTGGACTGCACCCTTTTTGTCAAGGCTTCGTCCGCTGTTGATAGCCATCTGCATAAACCTCGAGGTTAGCTGACTTTGACATAGCGGGTCGATATGTTAAACAAAACTGACGAATTCATGTTTAAGTTTATAGGACACTGCCAATCACTGTGTCATGCGTAAGAAATTAGTTCGTTGAAGGGAGAAGTCTTCTTACAATCTGCTATGATCATCTACACCAGGCACACCTTCGGCTATCGAGTTCATGGAGAACTCTAAGATTGGGCCGTTGAGCGTGCCAGGGACAAAAGTATCAGGCGAGAGTAAAGGCTCATTTTCCCTTTGCATGCTTCCTGGTGCTCAATTCTGCCCGTGCTAGATATAAATATGTGTTTCACGCGAACCATGTACCTTGGCAAGACGTTGGCACCCTTCCGTGGAATTTTTCCATGGAATAAATCAATGACGCGCTCATATGCCCCCAGTAAGGGGCACCGCAAGGCTAGTACAAAGAAGTTTCTGTTCACTGCTTTTTCAATGGGGATTTCTCTGTGGAACCTAACGCTTTCCACCTTTCTCCGCCGACAAATCAGTGGTGCATTACCTCATTTCTAATGGTGTTGATGAAACGGACTTCCGGTATACCGACAATGAATCCAGAGCTATACTTATGACTTGTCATCGTCTTTCAGGACATTGTCCTTGAACTAAGCAACGTATTATTGCGATCTTGTAAAACCGTTTGGCCCCACTGTTTAACAACATTCGTTTGTGGTATGTTGGCTCTCTGCCCATGAACGAGATACTCTTACCGAAACTATTTGAAGGTTCACGCAACATTTCTCTTCTTGTGGACCCATATACACCGGGGCTATGACCGGGACTACAAGGCTGCACAGCTATTGCTACACGCTCTGGTGATTCCACGACGTCAGGCGGTGCAGGAAGTTCAACGAGCTAGCAGGATCAGAGGCATGTCTCGTTCTGACGTTGTGAGTACTTCTGAAATCAGCCAGCCTCGAACAAGCGTCCCTTCTTATGGAAACTTCCCTAGCGATGGTAAACCCCGTCCGTTCTAAAGGATAATTCTGATTTTGGACCAACCCTTGACAGGTACGTGAACATTAAGGACCCTTTTTGTTAGTTTGTGGTGAGCCGTGCCATTCCCATTCATGGGTCTGTAGTTGCCGATAACATGTCCGGTCACTTCCAGCGCGTTCTCGTCTGATCAAATTACCGGTCCGAATTCCTGTACGCTCCCTACGGGTACGTCTTCATCGACGCCATAAAGCGGTAAGTAGTTGGCTCGTACATAAGCAACTACACAGGTAATTGCATAGAAGGCATTCTTCCACGATTGCATGGTACAATCTGTCAGTGATTCATATTATCGAACGGAGTTATCGTCACAAGCCGTGTGCCATGGCCAAACCGGTGTTCGTAAGCAGTCATAAATGCACCCGATCCTACCACGGTGCTCTTCGTTGGCGAGCTACCAAGGAACAATGGCTGGCCTGTTGGCACGTTGGCGTGTGCTGGCAAGCTCATCCCACTAATGCCGCGCCCAAAACTACAGGCTCCGAGCAATAGTATGGAGCCCGCCGCCCTACTTGATATGGGAACTGATGCAAGCCCACAAAGTCGGGTGTTGAGACACTTCCACCCCTCGCTGAACAAAAAAGTGTAGCAGAGCGCCGGAAGGCGCCGCCACCGCAGCGAGAGAACGTCGGAGTTGTACACAGGCAACTCCTGTTTGTGAAGTCGTATCGTACAGGAAAGTGTTCAGAATAACATAATATTGCTATGCCTCGGACGCCAGGAAAATACGGGCGAAACATAGGAGTCTAGCAATTCTTATCTAGTAGGAACAAGAACAAGACTATCGAAAAAATTACATTCCATGATGCTTCTTAACGTGCGCCCGCATGGAGTCAGTGCGAGTATATGATTTTCCGCACTGCGCACAGGTAACTGAGTGACGGAGATGAGTGCCGATGTGACGCCTATACGCATCCCGACGGTACATGTTGCTACAAGGCCCCCTCTCTGTGAACCACCGGCATTCTAGCGGCCGTGTGGCGGATCCTTGTACATCGTGGACACGGGCCAGGTGGATTATCAACTCATTGAAGTCGGTGAAGGTTTCATTGCAAACCATATTGCCTGTTATCCACCCGCACTGGCAAGCATCGTTGTTACTAACAGCAGCCACTCTAGGAATCTGTCAGCAAGCTAGACGAGAGGAAAACGGCAACCATACTCGGAAGCTGAGGTGTTGGCTCCTGCGGAGTGATTCGCATATTGTAAAAATATGTGTTCCTCCTACAAGCTCGTAAGCACAAGCTTGGGGGAGGAAGGGGGGCACTAGGTTACTTCGAGACCCCAGTGAATATTGTATCCTTCATGATGGGTGGGGGTGCCCGGATACACAGCAGAGGGAGGGTAATACATCGATCTACATACATCCCAGTCACTGGATCCGAGAAAGCAAAAAAACTGGGACCGCTCACGGAGACGCAAACAGGGTAGTTAGAGAGAAGTGGGGGACATGGAAGTTGAGGGGGATGTACTTTGGAGGTTTGCATGCGTTGTGGTGAAGGAGAATTTATACTTGCAGCCAGCCAACTATACCAATCAGTGGCCACACGATAGCTGGAAGGTTCCGCTGGAACGCTGCCATGGCTGCAACAGACCCAAAGCTAGCCATGGAAAATATATCCACAAACGGAGTCCCCACATGACGCTGAGTTGGGAAGAGCGGAAATGCCTCGTGGTATTTGAAGAAAAACTATTCCCAGGCTCGAGCTCAGCCATGGCCGAAGAAGTCTGTCAGACCAACGGACCGATCAGCACTTTCCGGCTGGACCAGGCTAAACCGTGTTGGATCGCCAAAAGGTGGGTAGATGGTTGTTTATATTCGGAGGGACAGGAGGCTGGGAGCTCTGACAATGTAGCATATTGCACAAAAAGCGACCCACAGTAAAGCGAAGAAGGTGGGGGAGAAAGGACCGATAAATTTTCACGCACGTACCTGCCTTCATATATGTCAACGTGAGCGCCAATCATTGCATGTACCCCAATCTCGGCTCTATCTTGTTCTTTGCTAAGGCGCTTGATACCACGAGAATCTCAATAGGTCAGCTGTTCTCTCGATTGATAACCGAAATAACGGCCTTTCTTCGCTTACTGCTCCAGCCTGTGACACTCCTTTCCCACAGCCGGAATACGAATTCTGGTTTTGATACTACTCACTAGGGTTGAATGGACATAACACATGCAACGTGGATCTTCCAGGCTGACGAATGAAAGCCATCTAGACATTGTAACTCCACGCTACTTCCGTGAGAGTGTTCATTAATGTCATGGATCTACATATGTGAATCATCAGAATGATGAGTAGGTTATACCCTCCGTCACGCTATGCTGACTGAAGTTCATAGAGACCACATACCTAGGTAAGCTCACTGGCGGCCTTGGGTATCAGGTTTGTTTGCAGGTTGCAATGGGTCTCGGCCAATGACATCAAGTTTACCACAAGAACGGGCAGTTCGAGCAAAGCGCACACTTATTCCACTCCCATTATTATAGGCAGGCGCTTTCATGTCGGCCGAGAATGGATCTCACATCACGGGCAGTGTCCCAAATTTTGTGATGGGCAAGTAGCGATCACCTGCTACCTCGTGTGCACATGCTCTTCTATACCCAGTTCAGCCACAGATCTGTTGGATAACGGCCATTGCAACATACTTACACGAGGCCCATAGCGCCGGACCTTCCGACGGATCCCCAACTCAGCATCCATCTATGGTTAGCAACTTGCTCGTTTATATCAATCCGCAAACTTCAGCACATACTTTTTCCCGTCCATTCTGCAATCTGCCACTCTGTTCCGACATCCCCACTGGAAGCGACTTGCATAGTGGGGCATGCGCTCCATATTGGCTCCACGGGTAAAGCGGACGCACACTTCAACCGTCGATCAAAGATTTGCAGCCCAAGCCTTATTTGCCAGTGGCCACTGGGGATTCCTGATTGCGTACACGTATTTGGATTCTCGTGTGATCCGCTGGCGGATCCCGGACACTTTCGCGGAAGTAAATCCGCAGTACCCCAAGCCCATGGAGGAAACTGTTGTCACAAATTTGACGAGCTTCCGGTTCCCGAACAATGACGCACTGAGCGCTGCTAGTGTGCCATATTGAAATGTCCTGCTTTCGTGCGTTGTCTCGCTAAATTTGATCTTCAAGTTGAAAAGTTGCACGACGAACGGCCGGTGGTCGGACGTTCGAGTCGAAGCGGAGTGTGTTTCATCCGATGTCGGGTCATGAATTGATACCGTTTCTGCATCCAAAATCGGGTTTCAGGTCTGCATGTCTATCACCAAAACCAGAACCTTGAACGCCTACCTCACTCACTTAATCCCAACAAGCCACTGGCAAGTGGACACCCGGGCACCTATCACCCATGAACAGACGCCACACGCACGTCTGAATCTGAATCAAACAGTTTGCGTCCAGGTAACATGAAAATTTCAAGATCTTCACTATTCAATACAGTGTTCCAGGACTCATCTAGTCAACTGACTTCATTCGATCTCCTGATGGACGGTCATGGGATGCCAAAGTTAAGGCACGGACAAACGGACCGGACGTCATTCTAACTTGATCCTCGTGGTGTACATGCTCCCATCACACCACACACGGTCCATGACATCATTGTTCTATTTCGGACCCGTAGTTTCATTTTACAACGTCACCTTCGGAAAGGAGTCTACTTAATACAGGATTTCAAAATTCAAACCCGCCGGGTCCGGAGTCAAGTAAATGCGTCGGGCCCGTTGTAATGCCAAAGCATGTTTGCCACCCTGCACATCCTGGAGTCAGGTCGCTGCCACTGCCACTGTGGCAGTATAGACGATCGGGCTGGCGCATGCTTGGACCACTCGTTGGTAGGCAATGCCCGAACGCCGTTGTCCATCGCCGCTGTCAGAGGTCATTGGTATCGCTCGCGGCGGGGTTGGAATGACAATCCCTATGCCTCATTTTTGTTCCGTCAAATGCATTCTCATCACCCACTGTATAGATCACGAATTTTATCCCAGGCAATTTTCCGCCACGCCTAAGTCCCCTGGTAAAGCAACCAACATAGATATGTAAATATAGCAAATAAAGTGTTATGGAGACGTCACTATGACGAACGGTCGTGCACGGTAGGGTTAAGTTACCTCGCCTTTAGGATTGTTTCCGATCTGCGTTTGCGAGTATTACTTCGCTCTCGATAGTTATGCGTCCAGAAGCATTTAAGCGTTCGATCAGCACATTTCCGAACGCAGTTGCGGGCGTGAGCACGCCGCCGCGCCTGGCGAATGCCGGAAGATGATTTGCTTCCAACACGAGGGACAAGGCACATTCTGCGATCATGACTGCGAACAAACCAATAGTCAACTTCATTCATTCCATGAAGTGCAGGTTCATATATCAAATGCTCACTCGACGACAGGAAGTAGCCTGGCTCTCCCTTACCACGGAATGTTGACCACACAGTGATTATCCGCCCTTGAGCATTCGGCAATGAAGTTGTTATATTTGTGACGTTGAGAGAACCCGCTTGAAGCTGTCTGTCAGTTCAACAGACCACTACGATCAGACCATGATATTGTTTCCGAAGACGAACAAGCATACTCATCAGTGGGACCATCACCTGACTGTGGCATGAGCCTGCGGGCTATCCACCGAGCCTGAAGTACAACATCAATGGATGACTCGAGAAAGAAAAGAGTACCCACAGGTGGAAATAACATCACGGCTATTACTACAGTTACTAAAAACAATACAACAAGAAACGAATGAAGTCGACTCGGAAGCGCCAAAAATTCTTCATATTTAAATTGCGAGCCGTAGGGCCACTCTACCACATCCTCGCGTCCGCCAGCAGACTGTTTGGAGGAGTTGAAGACGAGTCCGGGGTTCCGCGAAGCGAGTTCGAACAAGCCCCAGGAGCGCTGTACCACTTGTGAATTCACCGCTGCCATTAGATACAAAGCTCCTTGGACAGGAGGATCTGAAATTGGAAGCGAATAGAACGCCCTCGGTCGGGGCCCCTTTACGCCTATGACTTGTCGTGGGTCAGTTTGGGCACGCACGCACCTATCGAGCGAGGCAACATACTTGGGCTCAGTGCAAAATCCCTCCTAGCTGCATCTAACTTGTGCTTCGGAACCTCGTCTAGGATAGCGAGGAAGGATGAAAAAGTCCCGCCTGACAGCCCCCCGCCACGTATTTCCCATGCTGATGTCGACATGTCCACTGTGGTTGACGGTCCGGCAAACGCCTTGAGTGTTTTATTACCCATGTACGCGAGGATATCGGAGGGTAAGGAATCAAATCCAGCGCAAGGAACGATCACCGACCCGGAACGAGTGGCGGAATAGTCGAACCTGCACACGTCATCATGTTAGATGCTGTGGTGGAGAGGCTGCATGGCACTTGCTGGAAAATGATATCCTTGACCCAAGGCGCCTCACCTGTGAGGTCAACGTAATGCCTTCCATGACGGACACACGCCCTGACGACAGGCGTTCCCCAACGCCAATATGGCCCGACGGCGTTGATGATGACTCGAGCACGTTGCACCACCCCGTCGACATCATCGGGGTTTGTAACATCCACTACGAATATCGGAAGGTCACCACACTCGTGTACCAGGGCCTTGAGTTTTGACTCTGACCGCGCAGCCAAGCCAAATGAAAACGCCGTTCGCTGCGTATGGGTCGCCAGGTAGCGTGCAATCAGACGACCAGTATAACCTTCATAATATTGCCGTCCGCGAGTCAGTGTGACAAGAACAGGGGGAAATAAATAAGATTACCCGTCGCACCGAGGAGTAGGATATCGAGCATGATGGTCTTCAAAGGTTGAGACGTTTGTGGCGGCCTCACGGCCTCAGTTGGGCGCTACCGGACACGAGGCTACGGGATGCCGTATCTGGGACACTGGCTGGATACCTCGCGATGTGCGCATGGTTCTACTAGCCAGACTAACCATGTAGCGATCTAAAACTACAAAGACGAATAGTCTCTAGGAAATGTGATGGTAGATTAACCATCAAACATGCTGCCGTCCATCCTGACGCCCATGTTCTGCTTCACATCCATCCCTAAACGTTTCATTCGTCCAATCTGGTTTGGTTGGGTCAGAGACGGATATCCGAGAATGTCAGGAACAAGCTTATACCTCGACTCTCTCGTTCTGTACTTTGCGCAGTTCTATCAATTGTTCTCGAGACAAATAACTCTCTTGATCGGCAGGAGCCTTCTTGTGTCTCGTGGCATGTGCTCTCATGTCCGCTGTAGGGTCGTACGTGTCTTCCGAGGGGGGGAGAAGCTCTCCTGACCTCAAGGAAGCCATCCGACGTTCATACGCCTCCATGTGATAGTACTTTTCGTGGGGTAGAGTGGCTAGAAATTTCCTTTGAATCCTATTGTCACACGAAGTGGGTAGAGCCACACCTGTGTTGTAATCCTCTACAAATACCGCAAACTCCTTTCGTTCCTGATCTCTTGATAAAGCCTCTGGGTTCATTTTGCGTTCTTCAAGGAGCCATGTTCTGAATTCCTGCGTCTTGTTATAGAAACTAGTGGCGCCGCATCAACCCACAGACTCATCATGGATCGGAAGTCGTTGCTTACTCGGAGTCGCTAATAACTCCATATTTTCCCCAATGTGCACTCGAGCTCCCAGTCCCATGTTTCTTCTTCTACAAGACGAGTCAACGCCGGTCAATGGGTATAGGCCAATAATTCGACACCTTTTTCTCTTTCTTCTCTTTCCGTCTGCGCTCTTTTTCTTCGCGTGTGCGGTGTTTCTTCTTTTTGTGCCGTTTGCGATCAGACGCTGAGTCCGAGTCGGAAGAGCTGGTCGCAGGTGATCGAGATCTCTTCCGCCTGTCCTTCCTGCTCCTCTGGTTGTGGTTTTCTCTTGACCGAGACTCGCGCGAACGTGAACGCGAATAAGATCGAGACCGCCTAAATGCATGTCTGCGGGATGACGATCGAGACCTCGACTGCCTCCTCGGAGAAGGAGTGCGGGAGCGAGAGCGGTACCTTTGAGGTCGTGTCAGATGGTCCCTGTCACTGGGGTCACCCCGTCTGAGGTCCTCATGTCTATGGGATCGTCGGTCGCGTGGTTCGTGCCTGTCTCTGCTCTGCGAACGTCGCGATTGGTAGTCTCGGCTGCGACTTCTACCACGACGATGAACGGAGGACATTCAAGGTGGTGAATGAGCGTTAGGATGAATCCGTCGTAGTGAATATCAAAGCTTCGAGTCCTGTGCAACAGTAGTTATCGACTTGGTGGTTGTTTGGATCTGAAGCTTTCGGTAAACAACCATCTACACTTCATTTCTGATCCACATAACCCCGATTGGCCGTTTCATCAACGATGCGCCCTCCGCCTCACCAATTAGATGTACAATATCCGCCCCGTAGCAGACGCATTGCACTGCTAATGTAGCTCCCCATGAGGTTTTCTGAATTATCATCAAGGCTCTCAGCCGGCCACAAGTTTTCCTCGACGTTGGAGCAACCCGTCCATGCTGCATCAGGTTCGGCAGTCGTTCAACCACCGCCAACTGCGCCAGTAAGATTCACGCAGGCATGTGGATATTTCCGAGATGCTGAAACACCTTGCTGGCTCCGTCGTGATCCAAGGTCGAGAAGGTCAGCGTAACCCTTGCTCTTCCCAGTGGTGCGAACTATCCCTACCACACCAGAATAATTATAATGGGGCTTCAGACAAGTTACATTTTTATCAAACATTTGTATTTCAATCAACCCCATATCTTCGGCGCCAGAGCATTGTTTTATTCCTGGCGTCATTCGTCATTTGCCGCGTATTGCTTAAAGCCACTCGAGGTTTATGGCGTGTAAGCCGCCTGGAATGCATGCCTCATTTTACTCCCGAGGCGCACCAATTCAAGTTGCGTCGTGACACACGTCTTGGTGTCTCCGCGATTATGGGTAATATGTAATATATGAACCCGTGGCAAGGGGGTAAGCCATCATCTCGACGAATGTCATGTACCAAACATCCGTGATTGATAGGCCTGCCGTCATCCCCGAAAGCGGTGAAACCGCATATCCCACCACCGCCAACCCTTGTCGTCATCGCCGTTCACTGGGCGGTGCACTGGCGGGTGAACGCTAGGTCATCTCTTGCAGCAGGGAGCGCGGAGGCCGACGTTTTATAATCCCAATGATGCCCCATACCTTCCCATCAAAGAAGCACCCCAAATCAAGCTTCGTTCAGCATGGATCCCTACTATTTGAATTTCGTCACTGGCCCCCAAGCTTATACTATCGATCCCTTTCAGAGGTTAGCCCAATGTCACCGACTTGGTGGTGCCTGCTCACAGATCACTGTCTTAGCACCGACCAGGACGTTCACCTCCCTTCCCTGTCGTATAATCTCCCGATAGCAGCCGCGCAATCGTATCAACCGTATCAACTGCTTGACCATGATAGCCGTGGTTTATCTACCTCGCCTCACATTGCTCGGACGTGTTCTGCACCATCATTGCGCCCTTCTGTGGGAAGCAGACCCACCAGAGCTCCGTCGCAATCTGGCCACCCCTATCATCATCCCAGACCACGCCATAATGCCGATCGGCCATATGTTCAGCATCAGGGGTGGAGTCAACCGTCTTTCACAGCTATTCCAGCTCCTATACCAGCGTCTGGTACTCCGGGATCGTACAATGCGGTAACCAGTAGCCTCACATCTATCAGCTGCCATGATGCAGACAAATTACGTCTTTCAGCGAAGAAATCTCATGCAGCCCCTGCCCTTGGTTTGGCAATGCAAACTAACACCGCTCCCGCCACCGATCAATTCGTGTCAACATCCATGGTGGACGGTTTTACAGTCCCCGGACAAGCACCTCCCCCACCCCCACCACGGCGTAAAACGCCACCACATACTCCAGTCGATCCGAGGGATGTCGAATTTGCTCGGTACCACTATGGCAATAAGCGCTGTTTTTATCGCTGCCGTTTTGACCTCTCCGGCAGTCCATGTAACAAATGGATTATTGGCGAAAGGACTCAAGTGCTCCGACACCTTCGAAACTACCACCATCTCCAAACTGGTCCTGCTGCACCTGCGCGTTGTCTTTGGGACCAGTGTACGCATTCCCGGCTGATGAAGCAGGAAAACCTCTCCCGCCACGTCGTCATGCATCTGGGGGTGAAATGGAAATGTCCTCATTGCGATCATTTATTTTCGCGCGACGATGCCGTGCATCGACACATGGAACGCGTGCTTCCCGGAGCCGACGTCACTGAGGCAGAAGTGGTGCCAAGCCACGAGGCACGTGGTGTGGCTGACGTGCAACCCAAGACGGCTTTCTTCGCCTAGATGCCTGTGTATGTACGTTTTGATATGTGGCAACATACTATTATGATACCCGATTCGTCTTAGATTTGATATTTCTAGCCTTCTCTTGTAGTTTTTTGATTGGTGTGTAGCTTAGAGATACCCATGGCATATGTATCGGATTTCGGAATGGTGTTCCGTTGTTATTTGGATCAAGGGCTGCCGCCAAATAATCAGAAAATGGGAATGTCTTCCCACATGCTCAAACACGTTGATCGCATTGCAACTGGTGAATTTCTTCATTTAGCCCCTTGCAGGCGTTGCTCGCCGAGGGAACGATGTCCACGTCTCGAAGAAACCTTTCCTTGGGAAAACGCACTGCAGCAACCCACGTGACCTCTTTCGCATTCACACATAATATGGACTCGTCAACGGAACCGATCCCGTCAACGTCAACTCACTCCAGGCAGTACTCCACATCTGCTGCAAGTTACCCACCACGATCGCCTTCTCCACCAGCCTCGAGTTACTTCTCCTCCTTCGCGGACACCCAGTTCGGAGAACCCCAACCCACACCCGACGCAACAAGTCACTTCGCATACAGTACTACGCTCAGGCGACACCACGTCGAGCCGACGACCCTCATCCCACAAGGGCTATCAGAAATTGCTCCTGGAGTTACCGCAGAGGGTTTGCTTCAGAAAGCGTTCGCTGCCGTGACAGGCCAACGTTCCCGAGAAGATGCCCTCGAAGGCGGCTATTCGCCGGCAAGCGGCCGCTCCACTCCACATCGGACCATCCGCGAGGAGAAACGGGACACACCCTCTGCACGATTCGCTCACTGGAGTGTCGAGGTATGTCACAATCCATCTTCACACCCGTCTGAAAGACGGTTTTTACGCCGGAACTACGTGGCTTGTTCCCTACTCGGCAGAAATTCCATGTAGAACGTCATAGCCACATTCTCAGTTTTTATCTAATCTTATCTCCTTGTATACTCATATTTGGAAATACCCCTTTTCTGACTCAATGTTGTTGGCTGCAGGATACTGTTGCACATTTCCAGTCGTCTATATCGGTTGGTCTATCGGCTGCCGTCGTTCCATCACTGCAAAATGTACATGGATACAACGAGTTCTCCGTGTCGACACCAGAACCGGTGCTTCTTAAATTTGCTAAAACGATTTACGAAAGCCCGCTTATATTGCTTCTTTGCGGAAGTGCAATAATTAGTGCGATCATGGGGAACGTCGATGACGCCATAAGCATCACGGTTGCCGTCGCAATTGTCCTAACAGGTAGCGCCGATCGACCCTCACGCGGAGATGCTCTGACATGAGTCCTAGTTGGCTTCATACAGGAGCAACGATCGGAGAAAAGCCTCGAGGCATTAAATAAGCTCGTCCCGCACCACTGTCATGTCATTCGGTATGAAACCTATGCAATTTCATGTTTCCCTCATGGCTGACGCCGCAATAACAGCGATCAGCGAAAGATACACATCCTCGCAAATGAGCTCGTTCCTGGAGATATCGTATCCCTGTCGACGGGCGATCGTATCCCTGCGGACATTCGCATCATATCTTCCGTCGACCTCGAGATCGATGAGAGTAGTCTAACAGGCGAAACCATCGCGCGCCAAAAGGACCACAGAACGTGCGAGCTGGAAAACGGTGTGAACGGAACTTGTTTAAAGGAGTCTGGACTAGGCGAGGTGGTTGCACTTGCCGAACGATCTTGTATCGCATATATGGGAACATTGGTGAGGAATGGTAAGCAGACTTGCGAGCTGTGGTTTGCTCTCACTGAGGGGATCGCGGACGCAAGGTCACGGCACGGGGATCGTGGTTGCCATTGGCGCACAGACAGAGTTTGGCGTCATTTTCTCTATGATGCAGGACGTGCGTATGTTCCGTGCTGTCGCTGATCTGGGTTGACCATATATGCTCGTGATCTCAGGTCGATGAGAAGCGGACACCTTTGCAGCGAAGCATGGATGAGCTTGCACAAAAACTTTCATTCTTCTCCTTTGGTGTGATTGGACTCATCTGTTTGATTGGCACATGGCAACAACGTCCTTGGTTAGACATGTTTACTATTGGAGGTACGTGCCATCCATCGTGAGATGATCTCTGTCCAATCTTTCGTGTATAGTCTCACTTGCGGTTGCGGCCATACCCGAAGGCTTGCCGATTGTCACAACGGTTACCCTCGCTCTTGGAGTCATGCGTATGTCGAAACGCAAGGCCATTGTAAAAAAGCTGCACTCGGTGGAGGCTCTGGGATCGGTTTCTGTCATATGTTCGGACAAAACAGGAAAGTTTATTACAACCTCGCGACGATGCTGTACCAGGATTGACGTTGGCATGTAGGGACGTTGACAAAGAACGAGCAGACAGTCACTGAGATCTATGTGGTTGACGAAAGTCTGCATGTCGATAGTATTCAATCGGTCGTTCCACCCTCACCGGCGGTCCGCAGGACCCTCGAGATCGGTTCCTTGTGTAACAATGCGGTCCCGTCCCAAAACGAGGGTGGTGCTTATATTGGCCAGTCCACCGACGTAGCCCTGCTCGACGTCCTCCCCGCGTTCGGTTTACACGATCAGCGCTGTGTACGTCAACCCGTCGCCAATTGTGCTCCTACTGATTCGTTTACAGACTTTTACTCGACTCTGTGAACAATCTTTCAATTCGGAGCGAAAGTACATGGCTGTCAGTGGTGTTCACGCAACTTCTGCCAATTATTACAGCGGGCCGCCTCGCGAGATGTACTACATGAAGGGCGCTATTGAAACTGTAATCGACCGTTGCAAATTCTACTACGTCTCCGACAACTCCACTCCAGCCCTCGATCCCAACACCCGCAGCGTCATCCTGTCGAATGCTCAGGCAGCGGCATCAAAAGGTCTTCGAGTCTTGGCAATGGCATACGGCTACGGCTCTGTGGATCCACCGAAACCAGACGTAGCTATGTCTCAGAAATCCCAGAGTGCCTCGCAGACAAGGCCTTCTTCGCCAGAGGTTGACAAGAACAATCTAGTTTTTGTGGGGTTTCAAGCTATGTTGGATCCTCCAAGGAAGGGCGTTGCGGACGCTATCGGGCTCCTCCAGTCGGGCGGCGTACAAGTGGTGATGATCACCGGCGACTCGGAGCCGACCGCGCTCGCAATCGCACAGAAGCTCGGTCTTCGTGTTGGGCAGCGTGGGCACGGAAGTTTCTCTAACCAGTACTGCATGACTGGAAAGGAGATCGATCAGATGACCAGGGCACAGTTGGTCGAGCGTGTGGGCAGCGTCAGCGTGTTTGCACGCACGACACCGCGACACAAGATGGCGATCGTCGAGGCATTCCAGGCCCGTGGAGCTGTCGTAGCCATGACAGGTGATGGAGGTTCGTCGTGGTGCCAACTATTCTCCCGGGCTGTCTCTGATCACTTGACGCTCCGTATCACAGTTAACGATGCACCAGCCCTCAAGATGGCTGACATCGGCGTGTCCATGGGCAAGAGTGGTACCGATGTGGCCAAGGAAGCTGCCGACATGATCCTCGTCGACGATAACTTCACTACCATTCTTCCCGCGGTCGAAGAAGGTGGACAGATCCCTTTTTGGTTTGCGACAGTGCTGACAGTGGAAATGCACAGGGAAATCTATCTTCCACAACATCCAGAACTTCTTGTGCTTCCAGCTCAGCACTGCTGCGGCTGCGCTATCGCTGATCACTCTGAGCACGCTTCTTGGATATAGTAACCCGCTCAATGCTATGCAGATCCTATTTATCAACATCCTCATGGACGGTCCGTCGTTGATAGTTCCCGCATTGCCTATTTCTCATCGTTCCTGGACAGGTCCACCGAGCCAATCTTTGGGAGTAGATCCTGTCGACCCCGCTGTCATGCGGAAGCCGCCCCGCAAAAAGAACGAGCCAATCATCACTCGGCGGTTCCTGTACCGCGTTCTATTTTCGGCGTCTACCATCGTTCTTGGTACCTTGTTCATCTATTATATCGCGCTGGTCGGAGACGAGCAAGTGTCGCGTAGGGAGCAAACCATGGTGCGCCAGTTGGTCAACCCCCCGCCCCCCACGCTAATGAGGACATTCATTCAAAGACTTTCACATGTTTTGTTTTCCTTGATCTCGTCTCCGCAGTCCAGAACCGCGGTCTTGGGTGCGGGCTGTTCCAAAATAGGATGTTGGTCTCTACTGTGTCAGTGTCGCTGCTGGTGCTGCTCGCGCTGATCTACGTGCCCTTTGCGCAAACGATCTTTCAAACGGAGGCGCTAGTGAGCGGGGATTTGATGACCCTTGTGCTATTGGCTGCCACCTCTTTCCTCTTCCACGAAGGACGGAGACGGTACGAACGCTCGATCGACGCGGACCTGACGTACAGTATCACCATGGATCAGATAGCATGAACGTCGGCTGCAATCTTGTTGACGTTCCCCATACCTTGCTAGGGTCTCGCAGGCACGATAGTGTATTTCGGAGATGATACAGCACCATATATATCACATTTTACATACACAGCATATACAACGATGAATCCATTGCGCGTGGACTCCAAAACTAGGTCCGGGGGATGATCCGTGGAACGAAAGCGGGTGGGATGGCAAGAGAAGACTGAGCCACGGGAGGAGGCTTGCTACCTCTGGCTACGAGGGATTGGGCATAACATTCGACACGCAGTTCCTATGCACCGGTCAGGGGGACAGAAACACGAACGAAAATGCAAACGACGCACTTCGAAGCTCCAAGCGACGAGTCCCTCTGCCGCCGTGATACTCTCATACCTGTTGCACCCTCGGCGCGAAACCACGTCGTGACGCTCGTCGTCGCTCTCGAATTCATCCCTGACGATGCTGCCACTCTCCGTGCTCGAGTCCCAGAGGTGCACGGAAGAACGCGGGGCGCACGGAGGGACGACGGCGACGGTGCCAGTGCTAGAAGGCGACGGCAAGACGTGTGGGGCGTTCGACCCCCCGCCGACGAGCTTGCGTCTGGGGAGCGGGACGATCGCGCGTATGGGGATGCCTGGAGTCCACTGACGGGCGAGGGCGTGGTTCGTTCTGCCGGACGCGTCGTCGCGCGACGGCGGTGGCTCGTTGTCGGTGTCAGTGGTGGGGGTGGTCGAGGCTCCGATGACGCTCACGCCGTGTCGGTTGGTACGGTCCGGGTCACCGTCCAAGGTTGGCGGGAGGGGTGTCAGCACGGAGAGCGACGAGGTCATCGTTCACTGAGAGGATGGAAAGTGTAAAAAGATCCTGTAAAGGCGTCTTTGGCTCTTCCGAGGACTTTTAATTATTTTTTTCATTCTGATGCCGGTGCCAACAGCCCGAGAATCGCGACGGGAACAATATGTCCCAAAACTGCAACAGAGTGGTTCAACACTGCTGACCGAGAATGGAAATTCGCCAAGCGCGCTTGACAGCAAAATAGCATCTACGTACGTACAGGTTACAGCAAACAATCGTACAATCGTCATCGTCATGTGGAGCGCCACGAGACTCAATTCGTATACGTGACCTGGAATGCCCAAGCGTAGTCCACCTGATCCACCTGATCTTGCGGAACACGAATTGTCAACGCCCCATTTTGATCCACACTCCACTCCAGGTCCCGTCTACCCGTCATCACTCCATCATTCGGGCCAAGTAGTCTGATCTTGTCTCCCTTCCGAATGGGGAGCGCAGCACCACCCGCATCCACGACGACCAAACCATTGACGGGCTTGTTGAATGCAACAATACAAAACGTTTCAGGCGTCGCCAGGAATCGATACGACCCTGTAGGGTCTTGCGATGCTTGATACCAATAATCCTGTAACGTCCTTCAGGATGCCCGTTTCAGTGCAAGCTAACATATTACATACAGTGGCGTAAACACATTTGCCGGCGTACTTGAGCCATCGGCCGGCTGCCAGTAGATTGTCTGCCATTGGCGCAATGATGTCACCATCTGCCGTGGGTCCGATATTCAGCAAGCTGAACAATGCTTGAATACTCAATGAGACAACGTGTCTGGAGTTGACCTACTAGTTTCCGTTCTTGCTCACGACGTCGACAAGGGTGTGGATGATGGTAGTGCCGTTCTTGTAATCCGACACATCGGTGGCCTTGTTGAAACCAAAACTGAATGGGTCCATGCCCTCCGTCGTTTCCCACCTTCTTGTCGAGACTGAACCAAACAAGGCGTATTCTGGTGTGTCAAAGTCAGGTACCGCTCCGCAACCTGGCAAATCAACCGTCAAGCCCATAAATTCTAAAATGGTTGGGGGGACGAACGGTCGTTCATAGTAACTTGGTACCCATTTTCCATCGCATAGTTGTAGAACTGGGCTGCGAATTCCAGCGTGTTGTTCGCACCGCCAATGTCGCACCACTTCAACAAGAGTCAGTGCAAAATGTGATAACGCTTGGGGAGACACACCATTATCTCACTGTCGTAGTCAAGAGCGAGAGAGAGCATGTGGGGATATTGTAGGTCTTGTACATAGTCTGATATCTCCAGCATGCCAGTATAGGGTTCGAGTTCTGACTCATTGAAGGGATTGTGTGCCAGTCCTCCGGGCCATAGTTCAAACCCGTACGGTGCGTAGTAAGGATTGAACCTTTGAATGCCCAACTCCCATCAGAACCCATGTAACCGGTATCAAAATGACATACCATTCAGGAAGCGAATAATACGTCCCACGGTGGAGGTGGGGCTTCTCGGCTTTCGCAGTCTCCATGAGCTCCTTGAGAAAATCGCGATGTGGGTTGAGGTGAACACTGCTTCTGTGCGTCGTGTTCTTCGTATCAAATAAACCATATCCGTCATGGTGTTTCTGCGACATGCGTCAGATGCAAAATGACGACGACACAAATGCTTTACATACTGTGACGAAAACAAAGTATTTCGCGCCAGCTTCATCAAACAAATCCAGCCAAGCGCTCGCGTTCCAGTTACTTGCTGTGAAGTTTTCGATGAAATCGTCGTGAAGCACGTCCTGAGTAGTGAAATTGTTCAATCACAGCATGAGCCTCATCCCAGTAGTCGGTTCCTCACGGTTCCGTGGGTTTCCTGATGATATCTCCAGGTGGGATTACCCGAATGCGGGGGGTTGTGAAGATGCCAGCTGATATTGTTTACAACGCAGAGGGAAAGGAGTGACACCTGACACTTACTCATACCATTCGGCATAAGTCCACGGCGGGCCCTAAGTGTGGCATAAGCAATGGTTTAGTAAGAGGTCAACAAGATAGCCCACATAAGCAGGGACGCTGTATAGACCCCAATGGACACTGTGGGCGTATGAGTTTTCATTTTACACAACATGTTCTTTCTTACTCACAACAATCCATATTTCGCTTGGCTCCACTTGGTTAAACGATGATCAATATGATAGTGGGACGCCTGAGGGAGCAACGCACCCAATCTGGCGGCTCATGGGTGGACAGTACGCTCTCATCCGCAGTCCATGTTTGTCGCAAGGGTGTGATAGGCCACCCAGACGATGTCCACAACACTTTTCCATCGGCGTTTCTGATCCGAACGGTTGCATTTCCAGTGCCATTCTCGTTCAACACGAGCACGTCGAAGCGTGCTTGATCCGCTGGGACGAGGCGATGAACCACTCCTGGCTTCACTGTCGTCACGCCCTCGCCAGTAACCTCCACCTCGTATCTCGACTGAATCGACGCATTCGGGAGCAAAGCCAGACTCCCTGGAAGTAGATTCGCCAACGTGATCGCAACTGCCTGGGCACGGCGACCATCGATATCCTCCCAACGCGTGCTAAACTGAACACTGCGGATCGAGAGCTCGGGACCCGTAGGCGGAGAAGACGGGACGACAGACGGCGTGACGGATATCGCAAAAACATGAAGTCGGTTTGGATCATTGGCAGTGTGTGGAAGGGTGATACTCTTCAACGGGACACGAGAGGGGATGGACACAGAATATTGAAATATCTGAGATGAATTCCAGCTCGTCGAGGCACCATGGTCGTCAAAGTGGTATGGTCTAATTCAGAAACTTGGTGAACACAGGTCTGAGGAGGTTTCAAAGCAACCTCACGTGCGAATATCGCCCCAATTGATGGTTGGAAATCTCCACCAATTCTTCGCTGTGACTGAAATAGAAGTTAGGATATCAAAGTACCGGAGGGGGGAGGTTGGCTGCTCACCAAGAAGTTCTGAGACGGAGCTATCCGCATAGTTGAGGTAAAAGATGGTGTGGAAATGATCTAGCGTGGAGCGTGTTTTAGCTGGGTTCCTTGACGCAAGCTTACTAACCATGACGCCCATCCCCGGCATAAAGGAAGTGAAGCTCGTGGACAAGAGTTTCATTGGGGAGTTTTATGACCTGTCCTTCGGCGATGACATTGTCATAACTTGAGCCCCACGAAGTCGGTACGTCATACTGAAAATAGAGATTTAGTCCCCGCGAATTTCGCGAAAATGAGAGGACTCACGGTCACACCATTAAAGAGCCAGGGTCCTGCGGGTAGATACTCCGCCGCATAGGTTGAGCCGTATTGGTTGAAATTTCCCGCAGTGCCGTCAATGGATGCGGCCTGGTTGTCGAAGTAGTTCGACAGCGGGACTGGGGTCGAGGGAAACGGTGTGAGAGGGGAAAGAGCGGTCCCAAGGAGAGCAACCAAAACTCCACAGAACTCGGAGACGCCGAAGACTTTCATGGTAGCCTGGATGGGCCACCCCATATCTGTGGAACAGACCGTTCGCACCACCTAGAAATCCAATGAGAATTATACAAGTCTCCCAAGTGATGGAATCTGACCCCAGCCAAGGTGTTCATCTTAACTTGAGGTAAAGCACCAGTGAGAGGAAGTCAAGAAATGTTCGTATCCCAGCTAACAGATGCGATTCTCCAGTGCGTCGATGCAGTCAAGCGAAACTAGTCAACGGTTAACTTGGTTAGCCTGACGATGAAATGAATGCATGGGGTCATTTGGTCGACGGTGGATTCATACTACGGGTGAGTTTTGCTCGAAATGCACCAGAGAATGGACGCACAGGAGAAACAGTCTCGAAGCAGGTGCCCTAACTTGCAATGGTCCTGGAGTTCTCAGAATCGATGTTTCCGTTACCCTGGCACTGTAGGTCCAGTTTGGTACAGAGAAGGAGCAATCTCAACGGGCGCAAATACGATTACTAGTACTTAGTGGGTGGCGACCAGCAAGTCCGAGTTCGCTTACTTTCACGGACACCACTGGGGGGGACCCGGGATCTCATCCCCCAAGTAAATCGTGGGAACTGTGATCCAGATGACGTCAGCCACACATATAAATACTCACCCAGCTAGTTCCCACAGCGCGCATCGACCCCTATAGCGATGTCTCGCTAAACGTAGCCTTTTTCACAGACCATCGATAATTCGTGCGTAGCACTTACGTACTTGGCTGACGATCGCCATCGTGCGGGCTTGGTGGCTCGCGGTCCGGGTTTACGCTTGTCAAGCTCAAGGATGGTCGATGATCGGAGTTGCGTGTATGCGCACGAAACGCTACAGATCCGCTTGCTACGGACTGCTGAAGATTTCAAGCCCAATGGAGTGTTCGGTGCTGGGTAAACAATCGCCCAGATACGGGAAATATGGAGTGCGCACACGTCTCTAACTTCACGAGCTGCATACCCCATCGCTGTCTTCCTCAACACGACCGAGAAAGAGTGATCACGTCAGTGCGTCGCAATACTCAGCCCAGCTGTTCAGCGTCAACGTTCAGCGGATTGTTCGTGCATAGCATTCTTGTTCCAGCTGACAACAACCATCTCGATTGATGGCTGGCTGGATGACGCTGGATGCTGGAGTGGCTCACGTTCTATCATAGGTCCGAGTCGAGCGCATGTGTTGGCTGCTGTGTAGACACTGGAGCTGACGGGTTGGCGCAGATCCTCACGACGTTCTTGACACGGATAGCAATGGACATCTCATACCGATGGTGGATATCATAACCTTGAAACGACGGCGGAGGGGTGTAGATTAATCCTCGGTTTATCTTCTGGGAATTCGGATTATGCTGTCGATGAAATTATACTAGAGGTAGGTGCTAGTCTCATAAAGGTTTCACACATAACAAGCAATTGATCATTAAGATCATCAGCTGACAATTACAGATACGTTTCTTGTCGTTGCTCGGAAAGCAAAGGGAAGCTTGGCAAGGAGGTACTTGAACTCCTGCACACTTCCTCGATGTCCCGAGGCTCAGGTCTCAGAGCAAAAATTGGACAACAAATGTATGTCTACCACCCCAAAAACTGGAGGACTCATCTTTCCTTAGTAAGCACGACAAAAAGTTGGGGTCCTCTATCGCCTTCGGGACAATATCATTATCCCATAGAGACAGAACCATCCAGGTAGTGGATTTTTGGCAAAATTACTCAGTGTTGGTTTCACCACGGAATCGAAGAACATTGGAAGAAGCAGTCCATAAGGAACCCAGAAGGATGTTACGACAGGATCGCCTGAACATGCTCATAACACGGCTTTACTGATTTGATGTGGGTAAACAAAGGGGCTAGCCCTCATTCCAATGATCTGAAAACTTGGGTTTTCAAATGCGATTACATCTGCATCATCAACTTTCCAGCCAATGCGAGGCCGTGACTCTTGTCCTGACACTGCCATATTCAGGTATCGATGTCAGGATTGGATAGCACACCTACGTTTCTTACCGGTGTAGCACAGTACCGTCCACGTACCAGATGGGCGGTCTACGTGGTAATTATACCAATGGCCGCAATTCTCGTCCTCCGCCGGGATGAAGAAGAGGGTAGGGGATGGGAGTCGCTCATCATGTCATCTGAACCCCAAGTAGAGCCACAATGGTTCGGAGGGTCCCCGGCTGCAATGTCTGGATATGACCTAGTTCGGTATTCCTCACTGAAGAATGTGATTTCTGGGAAGATCGACATGGCGATGCCACGAACCTGTTCATGCTGTTATGCAACGGGTTGCGCCTGGCTCGTTTCGTTACGATTCAGGGAAACTACCGTGGATACACTGCTTTCAAATTCTTGATGCCGCTGTCGTCTGCGAGAGGGTTTGATGCGAGTTGTTGCTATGTCTGTCTAATGTGGTCATATCGAGCACAGTCCCTGAGGTGCCGCAGCGTGCGTAGCACTCCCAAATCTATGCAACCGGCCCATAGTTCTTAGATCAGCCTTCACACCAAGTTTTGAGCAAACCCCGTGAGCTTGTACTCGTGTTCTAGTGAACCGAGTTACTAGTCGATATGTCATACCTCCAAGGGGATCGATTCGAATAGAATTATTCTCATGGGCTAAAAATCCATCGTTTACCGTGCGCAGCATTTTGTAAAATGCTTATCCACAACGGTGTGATGCATAGATGGTGGACACGCTATGGCACGTACTAGTAAGTCACGGCCGAACTTCAGGAGCCTTTGAAGTTTCCATCCCTTCGAGTGTAACATATGAGCCGCAAACACTCGGTGAAATAGTTGATGGCTGGCTTTGCATCTCATCGAACGAGATCAGTGACAAGTGATAATGAGTCAACTCGTCAGACACTTCAAGCTCTTCGGTCACGGTCACGCCGATCACTACTCCCGTCCAGTCAGGAATAACTTTCTATGACTGAGCGGTCTTTTGTGAGTTTGAAGGGTGTTTCAGACCAGTTCAAAACGGTCCATTCAACCACAGGTCTTGCCAGTTTGGATGACTTGCGCGTCAAGCGACCTGGTATGCTGCCAGCGGCGTCAATTCTCCGGTCCCAACTATCGGCTGCAGTGATCGCGGTTGCGAACGCGCTCTTAGTGCTGCTCGTGCGCTATTTCCACTTCCTTGGAAGGTCGGATTTAATCAGCATCTCAGTCAGCTATGACACCGCAAGCGGGGCCTGACCAACGTGCATGGCCTGATTCCTGTGCTAATCAGATGACCATCAGAAGCCCCAGGGAACAACGGACCCCACATTCTGATCAGCTGAGTAAGGTCGGACGACTGAATTTGTCACCCGAGCGCAAGCAGAGGTGCGGTGCCTTCAGTGACTACCATCGGCATGCTCGGCATGTCAGGGCGAATGACAAGTCGAAATTCGCGTTCGAGACGGTTCTAGCATCCTGGTAGCCTCATATTGATATGTATGTACAGCGGGGTATATATAACCAAGAAGGTGCGCTGCATCGAAAATCGCCATCGCTCCAGTTACCACTAGTCCACTCCATCACCTCGCTCGTATCTCGCTGTAATCATGGTCCTCAAACTCCACGGTGATCCCATGTCTACCTGCACCCGCTTCGTTGCGTTGGTCTGCAAGGAGAAGAATGTACCATACGAGCTGGTGCCAGTCTCCCTTGCAAAGGGTGAGCACAAGTCTCCGGCGCACGTCAAGGTCCAGCCGTTCGGCCAGGTTCCCTACGTCGTGCGTAGCATCCCCCCGTGTTCGATGCGGGGACATTGATTCTTGATTGTTCTGCGATCGCAAGAACGATGACGGTTTTGTCCTATACGAATCGCGCGCCATCGCTCGCTACCTGGTCAAGAAATACCCTAACCAGGGCACTCCAGGCCTCATCCCCACTGATCCTAAGGAAGAGGCCTTGTTCGAACAAGCGGCCTCTGTCGAAGCCTTCGACTTCAACCCTTTAGCAAGCCGCCTGGTGTTTGAGAAGTTGTTCAAAAAGTATGTTTTCATTCATTCGTGCAGGCGCCTGATTTCTCACCGATGTTTTAAAGATTCAGGGGCCTTCAGCCAGACGAGGTCAAGGCCCAGGAGTACCTCGTGACGCTTGAGGAGAAGCTCGATGTGTATGAAGTCATCCTCAGCAAGCAGAAATATGTGGCTGGCGACGTACGTTGACAGTAATCCAACGTTGGATATGTTGGATGCTCACCAGTTCGTAGAATCTGACCCTAGCTGATCTTTCACACTTGCCCTATGCCTATGCGCTGTTCGGCGCAGGCCACGGCGATGTGATCACGAAGAGGCCCAACGTGGCTAGGTGCGCAAATTGGCAGACTATTGACTCATTAGTGTTGACCCGGGGTTTGGTGCTAGGTGGTGGAACGAAATTTCTAGCAGGCCTGCTTGGGAGGCAGTCAAGAACGGGGCCTAAGGTGATCAAACAAGCCACCTTGGCGAAATGAGACAGTCATCAGAGTGTACACAGTTCCGATATTTGATTTGTACTTTTACCCGATTTTTTGCACCAAGGGAAGTGTTAAAGTGCTTGACTGTTCACGGTTCTATTGTGGGTCTATATTTAAGTTCCCGAAAGCCGACGAAGCAATGGAACTACAGTCGTTTGCATAATAAACTGCACAGTCCCATCGCGCACAGCTATGTATGGTTATGTTTGTATCCCGAAAATATTCGAAAGTAAATCAAAAAAGCTTGAATAAATGTGACCGTCACTCCTCCCA